>CAUYON010035205.1:0-11007 GCA_963573935.1 Arctocebus calabarensis
TCCCAGCTACTCGGGAGGCTGAGGCAAGAGAATCGCTTAAGCCTAAGAGCTGGAGGTTGCTGTGAGCAGTGTGACGCCACGGCACTCTACCCAGGGCGATAAAGTGAGACTCTGTCTCTACAAAAAAAAAAAAAAAAAGAATTAAGTCCCAGAAGTTAATTCTATGAAAGCCTCGTCCATTTAGGGTTTTTAATCTGACTACGCTGTATTATCTTTGGGACAACTGAATCATCAGTTCCTCCTTGCAGCTTTTTCTTCTGAATGTTACTCTGTTAGTCTGAACCATTTACTACAGTAGATTTTCCTTCATGTTTAGCATAGAAGGCAAAATGAATGAACAAATTGAAAAATATTGTATGTACCTGAATATATTCTTCATAGTTTTATTTGAAAAGTATTATATGCACTTGAATATAATCTTTATAGTTTTATTATTATTATGACTATTACTGTTTCTTTCAAGAACTATCAAAGACAGTTTCCTAACGGGGGCAGGGTTGGGAACTGAACAGTGAGTAAATATACATTATTTAGATCAAGCACCATTTGGCTGACATATATATATATATTTCTGTGTTGATACTTCCTGGCTCTGGCTCTTACCATTTTACCATCCATAGGACAGCCTGATCTCTGAATATATTCCTCTCATTCTTCCAGGGACAGCATAGGGACATATGAACAATCCCTTCAGCCCAGAGATAACCTGGGTCAGAATCTTTCACAGTGTGGCTAGTGGACCCCATATCATAATTCCCTGGACTACGTTTGAGATTTTTTTCTGGCCGCCTTTCAGGGGAATGAATCAGAACTGCAAGTATTGCAGGATTGGTGGTTGGCGCTTTTCCTGAATCTCCCCAGTATGGTTCCAGGCACACTCAGGTTTGGTGACCAGGGTTATATGAACTGAGTGTTTGTGTCCTCCTAAAATTTATGTGTGGAAGCCGTAATCCTTAATGCAATGGAATTAGGGTACGGGGCCTTTTGGAGGAAATTAGGTTTTAGATGATGTCATGATGGTGGAGCTCCATAGAGGATGAGTGTCCTTAGAAGAAGAGAAAGAGACACTAGAGCTTCCTTTCTCTTTCTTGTGATATGATAAGGAGGCAGCCTTCTGCAAAGTAGGAAGAGAGCCCTCACTAGAAAGTGACCACACCGACGGCCTGAACACGAACTTCTCAGCCTATAGAAAGGGAGAAACAAATGCCTGCTGTGCAAGCCATCCAATCTATGGCATTTTGTTACAGCAGTCTTAAAGATCAAAGATACTGATCGTCTTAAACAGTCTAAGACGATCAGTATCTTTGTCCTTTAGGATGACAATGAGGACCTTGGGTGCAAAGAATGATTACTTAGAGATTGTTAGTTGCTGCATATAGTTGTCTCAGTTTTTTTATACTGATGACTTTTCTATACTAATGACCATTGCCAGGTATCTTTGAACCCTCCTTTCTTACCCTTGGAATAACTCCTTCCATCAGCTGCCTCTGGTGCAGAAATGTTTCCAAAGCATACCTCAGGGGCTGGATTTAAGCTTCTAAGTGGACTGGTTCCTAATCTGCCCTTGGCTACCCAAGAGACTGTGCAAAAGTCTTCATGTTTCTGCAGAGTTAACTAAATTTAATATTCACTTTGAAAAATCATGCGACCTTTTGATACCCATTAAAATTGACAACATTAGTTTTAGTTTAGTTTTCAATATAAAGTCATGTCATTTTTTTGAGATTCTGAAACATTCATGAACTATCATTAAATTTTCTGAAATTAAAACAGCATGCTAACAAATGAGAGTAAATATGATTTATGCAGCAGTACAGCTATTCAACATATGCTGTAGCTTTTAATTCTTGGGTGTTACTATTAGTCAGGGAATCACTGCAAAATGCTTGGGAGGAGGAACTAATAGAAGAGGGTTTTATGTAAACAAATACCAAAAGTACATTTTCTAAGTTTCATCCTTGGGAAAGATGGCACATGATTTGGAAAATTGAAAGTCCACAGGCATTTTCTCATCTCCTGTGATAATAGAAGTTTCATAATGAATATATTCTTAGTACTATTGCTATATTGATGACATAACACCTAAATCTAGGTTACTAAATAAAAAAATAGGCAAACTAATTATTTAATTGTAAGTAAAGAAAATCAGTAAGTTGCTATTCTAACTCAGCTTTATAATGGTTTATTTTTATTATTTGGCTTTAACTAAATGTTGAGTGAATCCAGATGGTGAATATACAAATAGGTTTAAGTGTGGTTAAAATGAATCTTTGGATGCACATTCTTACCTTTGTGAAATTAATACCACAAAACAATCATTGCTTCCAATGTGTGTCATTGTCATGGTAGAACACAGACCAGGGTGAAAAGAGATTTGATCCCCTGTAGTATTTTTTTGGAAGATGGCATGGCGTACTGTACCAGCTCCCGGACAAGAGAAGGCAATAATCTCACTTCTAGAGATGACTCTGCCCAAAGTGGAAGTTCTCTGGGCTTTTGGCACATAATGGGAACACCATAAATGCTCAAAAAAGGACTTGTATATTTGCATAAGTCTGCCTTAATCATAGAGATGGGTTTCACACTTGAAAAGGAAAATAGAGAATATATTCTATGAGACTTTCAGACATGTAAATTCTTAAAATGAAATAGAAAACAAGTTTACTAATTTAAATCTACAAAATTAAAAAAATTTATTTTATCTATAGACATGTATTTGTGTGTAACAATTTTAAAGTTTCTTTTTTTAAAAAAGGTCAGTGTTTGGATTTCCATTTTGTAATTTGTAAATTAAAGTTTTTTAATTTGTAAATTACAGTTTCAGAGTTTATTCTTGGCATGGTTATTTTATTTTACCAGGTGCTATAGTAGAATTTAGGTAAACTTCCCAAAGTGTTGACTTTATTATCTTCTGAGGCCATATGTGGTGAGAAGTTTGGACTTGAATTGAGAAAGCTAAAAAATATGCCCCTTATTATATATTAACCCTGGATAAGTCATTTAATGTCTCTAAATCTTAGATTTCCTATTTATTAGATAGGTATAGCAATAGCAGTAAAGAAAATAATATCTCATTGAATTTTATACATTTCAAAAGAGCTTATATTTGGATAATTGCTCTTTAAACTCTGATACAGCAATAGACACAGCTGTTTGTCCCAACTGTTCTTCCCAAAATTTACTACTTCCAACTAGTTTCCTGAAGGAGGGGTATTTTTTGAAAGAGTTTTATAGTATGGAGATTGCCATGACTCTTTATTCCTGATGAACATTCACCTGACTTTGCTGCCTTGTGTAATTTTACTACTTCTGAGTTAGAGACCAACATAATGTAAATGTTGAGAGTTCGTGAAGGCTGACAGACGTCAACATATTTCTTAGTCACTAATCAAGAATGTACATAATTATGATTCAATAAAATTATTTAAAAAAAAAATAAACAAACAAAAAACGCAAAAAAAAAAAAAGAAGGTGAAGGAAATAACAAGGCATCTTATAGTCATGCTTTTGCTTGAAAAGATACCCCCATTGCTATTTCAAACTATAGCTCATGAAGAATCACATATGAGGCCTGACAAATAAGTTCACAAACCCATTCTAGAAACTGTGCTACATACCGCACTGGTGAATAGCATTATAGTCATCGTCAATGTACTCCCCTCGGGATGAAATGCACTGGCACCAGGACCTGGACTACCATTCAAAACAATTGCGGAACTCTTTTTCTGGAATAACTATGAGCCATCATGAAGATCTGACAATTAAGGTCACAGACTTGCCACCCTGCGGTTATGTTGGCAGTACTGTACAAACAACTCAGTAAGTCTGCATAACCTTGGTATATCAGTGTCTCACAATTGTGCTTGCATTGACATGAGGCAGTGCCTTGCTGAGTGGTGTTCATTATTTTTGTTTTGTGTTTTTGTATGTTATACAATGACAGCTCTGATGGTCATTCCAGAATGAGAGTTCCAAAATTGTTTTCAAGGGTGGACTAGGTGCTGGTGTCAGTGCATCCCTTCCAAGGGGAGTACTTTGAAGGTGATTGCCATAATATTCACAATGACATATACAGAACTTATTCTAGGGTGAGTTTGTGAACTTAATTGTCATGCCTCACACAGCTGGGACAGGTGCCATTAGTGTTCATACTTGCAACTTGACAAATAAAAAGAGCAAATGACCAAAACCTTTGGAACTTCCAGAGAGTAACTGCAATCTGTGGCCCAGATGTTGCCTTTAATAAGACACACAGATGTGCCAATGAGCACAGTCCTTTGGGTGACATATCCTCTCCTCGCCTCTCCCAAGGCTCCCTTCCCCCTCAGCACGAACAGGAGAGGGTGAGAAATTTGCCATCATTAGACAGTAATGACTTCCTGGGAAGTGGAGTAGCAAACTTTTAGAGCAGAATGTGTTTTATTTATTGATTTGTTGTGTGTATTTGCCACTGACTTTGACTCTTTTGATTTCTTATGTGTACTTGCAACATATATATAAAAGTATGTAAATTTTGTTTGTGACACGATGCTAAGGCAGTGATTGAAACAAGCTCAGCAACACCCCATTGCCCTTAATTCACACAGGCTGTCTGCCACCAGAGAACATAAGGTGACTAATTGTGGGATGAACAATGTTTACCCCAACCTACAAAATAATAAGAAAAGTGATCATATTATTATACAAGTAACAGTTTCTTCACTTTATGTAAAAATGAATAAAAACATTTTCAGAATCCTATATTTATTGATTGAGAACACCTGTGATATAAATAAAAAACAGTATTATTTTTATGCAAATGCAGGTTCAAGACAGGCTTTTTTGTGTATCCCTCACTCTTTGCTACACACACATATAAGAACATGCACACACACACACTGGATGCAACTATTTCCTGTACAGAATTCTTAGGAATCCACTAGCTACCAGATTTGTAGATAGGAGGGAAGGCAAACATAGGGCCTGGGATGAACAAGGTGGCTAGTTCAACTCTTGTGTAAGTCAGGTTAAGATTGATGTTGCCCTACCAGAGACTCAAAAATACAAGTAGTTTTCTTTTAAGCAAATAAAGTGTAAGTTGCAAGTGTAACTGCCACAAATGTTCCATTGGCAAGAACATTGGCTATACCTTGCTGGGACATCCAGTGTTTCTGCCACTAAATTATCCAACCTGGGAGCCCCTGGCCATGTGAGGGCACTGAAATGTGGCTGCTTGTGTTTGAGAAGTGCTGTAAGTGTAACATACACATTGATGTCAAAGACTTAGAATGAAAAAAGAATATACAATATCTCATTAATATATTTTTATGCTGATTATGTTCTGAAATTATAACATCTTGGATAGATTGAGTTAAACTAGATATGTTACTAAAGTTAATTTCACCTCTTTTTACTTCATTTAATGTGGCTTCTAGAAAACCTAAAGTTACATATGTGGCCCCCATCATGTTTCTGTTGGACAGAATTGCATCTAGGTCACGTCCAAAATCCCAGATAAAACTGGAATACTATGGAAGAAGAGAAGAATGGATTGAGGGGACAAATAACAATCTGAACCCCTCTCCTCACCCTGTGTCTGCCGTGCCTCCCAGAGTGTCACATGCCTGGCATTTGCTCAGTGTACCTGGATTTAACAACTAATTGAATTACTATATTTATTTCCAAAAATATATCAGATAGGAGGGATTGAACAGAGAGTCATAGTGTGCTATAAATTTTAGTTGTATAGCTACAGAATTGGGAGAACAGCTATAGCAATCTATTTATAAAAAACAGAAATTTCTGGCTCAGTGTCTGTGGCTCAATGGGCTAAGGTGCCAGCCACATACACCTGAGCTGGTGGGTTCGAATCCAGCCCGGGCCCGCCAAACAACAATGATGGCTGCAACCAAAAAATGACCGGGCAGTGTGGCAGGCACCTGTAGTCCCAGCTACTTGGGAGGCAGAGACAGGAGACTCACTTGAGCCCAGGAATTAGAGGTTGCTGTGAGCTGTGATGTCACCGCACTCTATCCAGGGTGACAGCTTGAGGCTCTGCCTCAAAAAAACAAACAAACAAACAAAAAAAACCCCAGAAATTTCCTTTTGCAGTCATCTTATGTGTCAATTATGTGATGTGGCTACCACACAATCTAATGCAATCTTAGACCACATTAATATTTATTTCAAAGAACAAATGACGTTCTTGACCTACTCTCTACTTTGCTGGGTTTATATTTATAGTAGCATAGGTTTCAGGAGTCCTTGTGTAGTATAAAATAAACCATATTTTTATCAGCTAAACTTTAAGGTTAGGGTAGGGTTGATTGGGGAACATATTCTATTTGTGATTCCTCTAGTATATTCCATAGAGATGTTTGGAATATCATTTTATACATAGGTTAAAGACCACGAAAGAGAAAAATGTTCAAGATATTAATGTGAGAATTGTCTCTATGTGGATGGTAAGTAAAACCAGAGGTGAAGATGAATTTGTCCAGGAAGTGTGCTGAGTAATAAATAAGCACTCTAATGTTTAGAGAAAATGTATCAGAAACTGAGCCAGGGATGGGGACTAAGAAAAGCACTAAGGAAAGTTAGCTGTAAGTTAGGCAAGATGGGATTGTGACAGCTAATTATTTTACACATGTAAAAGAGAGCGGGCTAAGCACATTCAAGGCTACTGTGTGGGCCAGGAATAAAGGGCCAGAAAGTTTCTTTTACTGTATAACCAGAATGTTCATACTGCCTGTAACAAGAGAAGTTTCAATGTACTAATAGGAACTGAAGCCAGTTACCACTGGATTGAGAAGCAAGAGAGAAAAGATGAAGTTGAGTCTATAAGTGAAAATAATTCTTCCAAAAAAATTTGTGCTCTGATATATCAGTATCATAAATTTCTTAACAGTTAGACCTGAAAAGGATACAATATCATTTCTGTATTGTTTTAAAAATGAAAGAATTTTCCAAATTTAAATAATGCAAAAAATTTCAATAGTAACCAAACTGAAGGACATGCTCCAAAACAACTGATTAGTTCTTGTCAAAAACATTAGCGTCATGAGTAAGAAAGACAAAGGACTATTATAGATTATAGAACACTAAGGAGAAATAACAATTACAATATGAGATTCTAGACTGGACCCTGAAACAGAAAATTATATTGCTAAGAACACAAGAGAAATTTGGAAAAGGTCTGTAGTTTCATAATATCGCACCAAAAACAATTTCCTGCTTTAGATAATGGCACAATGATTATGCTGTGTGTTATTAACGTTAGGGGACACTGGGTTAGAGGAATAGTGGAATTCTATATACTATTTGAAAACTTTTCTATAAATCTAACATTAATTCATCAAAATGTTTTGCTCTGAAGGAAAAGAGACAGAGAGGGAAATGGCAGGGAAAAATATGAGGCTGAGGAGAAGCTGATGAGATGTTGGAGCAGTGTATTGTTTCAATTTGCATTTCTTTGATTGGCAGTGAGTGGGGAATGCTTTTCATATATTTATTAGCCATTTGTATTTCTATTTTTTCTCCAAAGTGAATTTTTTAATAATTTGTAAGAACAGTTAATGTTTTGAGGATATAATGTATTTATTCAACAGATATATTTCACAACATTTTTTTAGTTTTCTGGTTTGTGTTTTTACTTTCTGTCTAGAAGACTTTACAAACCTATAGACACACACTGTTCAAATAAGCAGCCACTTACTACAAGTAGATGTAACATTTAAATATAATTTGAATTACATTTAAATTAGTGAAAATTAAGCAAAATTAAAAATCCAGTTGCACAGTCTTGCTAGCGAAATTTCAAATGCCCAATAGTTATATGTTGCTAGAAATTGTGATAGCTCTGAGATTTTTCCATCATTGGTTAAAGTTTATTGCTACGGTAGTGATATAGATTTTTAATTAGAAAACCTGACATTATGTTCCTTATTGATGTTTATCTTTGGATTCATGCTTAGAAAGATCTTTTCTATCCCCCAACATGATATGAATGTTTTATTTTCTTCTAGTATTTTGATAGTTTTTCTAAAAGCTATTTACATGGTTAATGAATCTGGAATATATTTTGTTGTATTGAATTAGCTAAGGTCTAATTCTTATTTTAAAACAATTTTTGGTTACAAATCCAATAAAGTTAAATGAAGTTGAAATGGTACCTTTAACATTTAATGAATACATAAATATTCATAGTTTATGCATTATATTACATTGATTTGTCTGTTAGAATTAATTTCACTTTGATGAATATTTATCAAGGAGATTAATACAATGAAGATTAAGATACAGTTATCTCCCTCACAAAGTTCATAGTTAAGCAGGGAGGTCATTGAAATTGGTATGTTTATAGGAATATTAACAAAATCCAGTGTGGTTTGAAAGGTTATTTTAGTGAGCTCTGTGTTTGGAAAGTTGTGAAAAGGTTAAGGTTAACATGGAACGTATATGCACGTGTATTTCTGTCTGAACAGGAAAGAAGAATGTGAGGAAGAGGATGAGCAAGAAGGGGAGAGAATGTGATAAAGTGTGGGGAAACTAGATTGGGATGGCTAGTCTGTTAACCATTCAGAGAATCGATCTCTCAGTAGACGGATCTCCCGTTTGTTCAGTTAAGGATTAGTTACTGTGTGGGTAGACACAGACAGGGAGATCTAACTCTATTTTAGGTGAGAGCTGTACAAAGCCTAAACCAGGTGGATTAGTGAGACTCGTAGAAGGAGGAGATGATAGGAATTGTAATAACTGGATCTGGAAAGAATTGCTGTTTGAGTGATATTCCAAGGAATACTTGCAGACTAAAGAATGCTCTGGCTTCTGTCAAGAATAATCTAGCTGGGGGGAGGAGCCAAGATGGCGATCTGTAGCCAGCTTTCTGCAGAGGTTCCCATCCTGAAGGAGAATTAAAGGACAGAAACTCAGCAAGAAAGCTGATGGTTTGGATCTGAGCCAAAAGGAAAGGTCGAAGAGCGCACATCAACCCTGCTGGGGCGACCTGAGACCCCGAGGACACAAACAAAAAGGTACAGAGCACATCACCAAGCAGATGGGAGTCCCCTCCCCCATGAGAGAAGTTCGCAGCATACTCCATACCTCCATACAAACAAGTAAGCAGAGTTCAGATGTCCTCCCACTCTACCCCTCGGGAGAGACCCTCTAAAAATCAGACCTCCTTCCCCTACTAGGGTGCCGCGGTGCTCTCTAGCCAGGCATAAAACTGTATATACTCTCTACCTGCCAGTTGGTGTTCCTGGTGTTCCCCTCTACTCTCACCCCAAGGTCTGGAGGCCTGTTCCCCACAGAGTCCAGATTCTTGGAGACTATCTTAAGGGGTGTGGACTGGCGCAGACTGTTGTCGAGGTGCATTGGTTTTCCAGCTCAGAGATGGGCCGAGAGACTTGGCTGGTGGGCAGTTCTCCTGAGACACGAGGCAGTGGCAGGCTCCAGCAACCAGCTCTGGGAACAGTAGCGGGAGAGCTACACCCCTGGGGATGTTTTGAGGAGACACTCCCAGTCTTCTGGGTGGCCAGAGGAGGCGGGCAGCGTCTCCCGTGCTGGCAGAACTGACTACAACCAAGGCAGGGGAAGGATTCGCCTGAGGCGGTACCTGTGAGAACAGGGAGGGGCTGCTTTGCTTAACCTGACCCTCAGGGGATGAAAGCTGAGACAAAGGGCTGGAACTCACAGACTGAGTAAAACCCATTTGCAGCCCGGGTCTGATCAGGGAAAATAGCCTTGACAGAAATAAATTCTGCGAACTTGTTCTGTTCCAGCAGCAACGTCAATCAGGGACAGGGCTAGAACTGAGTGAATCGCCCCAGCCCCTTAAGTACCCAGGCCTCACCTCCCCCTGCCAAACAGTGACAGGGAGTAGTGGAATGTTTGTAGAGCCATAGAACTCACTGTGACCCAGGCAGGAGCAAACCTCTGGAGCATCTGCTCATTGGAGGAAACTAGATCACAACTGTTGCCACCGACTGGGTGTGACAGAGGGGCAAGGTTGGGAAGGAGGCATTAACCTTCCCAGACTAATTTACTTGCTGGGGGGTTGCCCTCCTGAGCTCACAGAGCATTGAAGTGAATTATACAAGAGCTTCCAGCAGACCCCTGCTATCTAGTTGCCAGAGACTTTGTTAACTATTCCATTTGAGATCGGTGCTGGCTAGGATAATTGGTTGGGACCTCCTCAGCTGGTCTAATCACCCGAGGACTTTCCAAAGTGGTACCCTGGGTGTGTGGTAGTGGGAAGGTTTGATTTGGCTTTTTTAATTGTTGCCTGTGGGGGGTGCGGTGACTTAACTCTGGTATTCCTTCACAGCTCATATTTCAATACAGAGTAACAGATTCTCTAGCGTAAGAGAAAGACCAGCTGAAAATAAGACAGAGCCACTTAACTTCACTACACCAAGAAGGTCCCCAGTTTTGCAAGCAGTGTCTCTTGACGAATCCTTGGCAAAACTCTAGGGGAAAAGGTACAGACACCAGTCCAAGCTTTTAAGCAAAGGACTGGTCAATCACTACTTCTAGAACTCCCAGCCCAAATTGCCCTTATCTATTCATCTAGCCAAATGGTGTAAAATTAATCATGGGGTGGAATCAATGGAAAAGCTCTGGAAATATGAACAACCAGACTAGGTCAACCCCCCACAAGGAATAATCTGGAGGACACAAGTGAGGATCCTATGCATAAACAGATGGCTGAAATGTCAGAAATTGAATTCAGAATTTGGATTGCAAACAAGATCAATAAAGTAGAGGAAAAGTTGGATTTAGAAATTCTGGGTGCATTTCAAAAATTGTCTCAAGAATTCAAGGAATTCAAAGACCAAATGACCAAAGATTTGGACACACTGAGGCAAGAAATTGCAGCCCTCAAAGACCTGAAAAACAAAGTAGAATCCCTCAGCAACAGAATGGAGCAAGCAGAAGAAAGGAATTCTGACATGGAAGACAAAGCTATCGAACGCTCCCAAACCGACAAAGAGATAGAGAAATGGAAGGCAAAAACAGATCATTCTC
>CAUYON010035206.1:0-18843 GCA_963573935.1 Arctocebus calabarensis
CGTTGAATAGTAATGGTGACAGGGGACAACCTTGTCTGGTTCCAGTTCTAAGAGGAAAAGTTTTCAGTTTTACTCCATTCAGTAAAATATTAGCTGTGGGTTTGTCATAGATAGCTTTGATCAGTTTCAGAAATGTGCCACCTATGCCTATACTCATTAGTGTTCTAATTAGAAAAGGATGCTGGATTTTATCGAATGCTTTTTCTGCATCTATTGAGAGGATCATATGATCTTTGTTTTTGCTTCTGTTAATATGGTAGATAACATTTATGGACTTGCATATGTTAAACCAGCCTTGCATCTCTGGCATGAAACCTATTTGATCATGATGTATGACTGTTTTAATGATAAGCTGCAATCTACTGGCTAGAATTTTGTTGAGAATTTTTGCATCTATATTCACGAGTGAAACTGGTCTGAAATTCTCCTTTTTAGTTGGATCTTTTCCTGGTTTTAGTATCAGGATGATGTTTGCATCATAGAATGTGTTGGAGAAGATTCTTCCTCCTCAATTTTTTGGAATAATTTCTGCAGTATGGGAATAAGCTCTTCCTTGAAGGTTTGATAGAATTCTGGTGTGAAGCCATCCAGACCAGGGCATTTTTTGGTTGGAAGATTTTTGATTGTTTCTGTAATGTCAGTGCTTGAAATTGGTCTGTTCAGGAGCTCTATTTCTTCCTGGCTAAGTCTAGGGAAAGGATATGATTCCAAATATTGATCCATTTCCTTCACATTATCAAATTTCTGGGCATAGAGTTTCTGGTAGTATTCAGAGATGATCTCTTGTATCTCTGTGGCATCAGTTGTAATTTCCCCTTTATAATTTCTTTTTTTGAGACAGAGCCTCAAGCTGTCACCCTGGATAGAGTGCTGTGGCATCACAGCTCATAGCAACCTCCAATTCCTGGGCTCAAGCAAGTCTCTTGCCTCTGCCTCCCAAGTAGCTGGGACTACAGGAGCCCACCACAACGCCTGGCCATTTTTTGGTTGCAGCCGTCATTGTTGTTTTGGTGGGCCTGGGCTGGATTTGAACCCGCCAGCTCGGGTGTACATGGCTCGGGTGTACATGGCTACCACCTTGAGCCACAGGCACCGAGCCCCCTTTATCATTTCTGATTGATGTTACTAGAGATTCTACTTTTCTATTTCTAATTAGTCTGGCCAAAGGTTTACCTATTTTATTTGTTTTTTCAAAAAACCAACTCCTTGTTTCATTAATTTTCTGAATGATTCTTTTGTTTTCAATTTCATTGATTTCTGATTTAATTTTGGATATTTCTTTTCTTCTGCTGGGTTTAGGCTTAGATTATTCTTCTTTTTCCAATTCCAGAAGATGGCTTGTCAGTTTGTTAATGCACTCTCTTTCTGTTTTTCGAGTGTAGGTATCTAAAGTGATAAATTTTCCTCTTAGAACTGCTTTTGCAGCATCCCACAGGTTTTGGTAGCATGTATCTTCATAGTTGTTATACTGAAGGAAGTTAATGATTTCCTGTTTTATTTCTTCCTGCACCCAACTGTCACTCAACAGAAGGTTGTTTAATTTCCATGGCTTTGTGTGGGGTTGAACATTTTTGTTGGAGTTGAGTTCCACCTTTAGTGCCTTGTGATCTGAGCAAATACAAGGTAAAATTTCAATTCTTTTGATTCTGTTGAGGTTTGTTTTGTGTCCTAGGATATGATCAATTTTGGAAAATGTTCCATGGGCCGATGAGAAGAATGTATATTCTTTATCTGTGGGATGGAGTGTTCTATATGCATCTATCAAGCACAGTTGTTCTATTGTCTCATTTAAGTCCCTTATATCTTTGTTTAATTTCTGTTTAGAGGATCTGTCCAGCTCTGTAAGAGGAGTGTTAAAGTCCCCTGTTATTATGGTCTTATAGGATATTATATTGCTCAGAGTGAGTAAAGTCTGTTTCAAGAATCTGGGAGCATTTAAATTGGGTGCATAAGTATTTAAAATTGAAACATCTTCTTGTTGTATTTTTGCCTTGACCAATATAAAGTGACCATCTTTGTCTTTTTTGACTTTAGTTGCTTTAAATCCACATATATCTGAAAATAAGATTCCAACTCCTCTTTTCTTCTGAGTTCCGTTCACCTGAAAAATTGTCTTCCAACTCTTTTTTTTTTTTTGAGACAGAGTCTCAAGCTGTCACCCTGGATAGGGTGCTGTAGCATCACAGCTCACAGCAACCTCCAATTCCTGGGCTCAAGCGAGTCTCCTGCCTCTGCTTCCCAAATAGCTGGGACTACAGGTGCCCACCACAATGCCCAGCCATTTTTTGGTTGCAGCTGTTACTGTTGTTTGGCAGGCCTAGGCTGGATCCGAACCCACAAGCTCAGGTGTATGTGGCTGGCTCCTTAGCCCGTAGAGCCACAGGCACCGAACCTGTCTTCCAACTCTTAACACAGAGTTTTAGTTTGTCTTTTGAAGCTAGGTGTGTTTCCTGCAGACAGAAAATGGATGACTTGTGTCTTTTAATCCAATCAACCAATCTATGCCCCTTTAGTGGGGAATTCAAGCCATTAACATTTATTGAGATAATTGATAAGTGTGGTAGTGTTCTATTCATCTTATTTTGTGAGAGTCCATTGCTTAGTTTTATCTTTTGCATCAGTGTGGATGTTAGGCTTTGTCCTTTAATTTCTGAGTCCTAATTTTGCTGTTGACCCATTGTGATGGTCAGTGTGTAGCACAGGTTGAAGTATTTCCTGTAGAGCTGGTCTTGTGGCAAATTTCCTCAACGTTTGTGTATCAGTAAATAATTTGATTTCTCCATCAATTTTAAAGCTCATCTTCATAGGATATTGAATTCTGGGCTGGAGATTCTTCTGTTTAAGTAGATTAAAGGTAGATGACCATTGTCTTCTTGCTTGGAAAGTTTCATTAGAGAAGTCTACAGTCACCCTGATAGATTTGCCCCTGTAGGTCAACTGGCGCTTACTCCTGGCAGCTTGCGGAATCTTTTTTTTTTTTTTTTTTTTTATTGACTTTGAACAGTTTAATAACTATGTGTCTTGGGGAAGCTCAGTTAGAGTTGAGGTGACCTGGGATCTGATATCCCTCTGAAAGGAGAGTGTCAGAATGTTTGGTGATATTTGGGAAATTTTCATTTATAATATTCTCTAGTATGGCTTCCATTCCCCTAGGGCATTCTTCCTCCCCTTCTGGGATACCTATAACTTGAATGTTTGAACACTACATAGAGTCCCATAATTCTGTCAGTGAACGTTCTGTTTTCTCTCTCTTCTTTTCTGCCTCTTTAACTATCTGAGTTATCTCAAGAGCTTTGCCCTCTACCTCTGAGATTCTTTCTTCTACATAGTCTAATCTGTTGTTGATACTTTCTATTGCATCTTTAAGTTCCCTAATTGACTGCTTCATTTCCCTCAGCTCTTCTATATCCTTTTTATGTTCCTCATAGCATTCATCTCTTAATTGATTCTGTTTTCAGATTTTAATTTCCACTTTTTTTCATTGTTTCTTTCATTTTCTTGATTGTTTTCATCATCTGTATTCTAAATTCCCTTTCTATCATTTCTAACATTTCCTTATAGGTGGAATCCTCTGCAGTAGCTACCTCATAGTCCCTTGGGGGTGGGGGGTTGCTCTGGACTGGTGCCAGTTGTTTTCTGCTGATTCTTCCTCATGAGTGATTTCTTTTATTTGTTTCCTTGCCCTAATTTTCCTTTTACTTCCCCCTGCTCTTTAAATAGTCGTGCCTCTGGACTAGGGTTTTGATGGGTCCTTTTGGTACAGAACCAGAAGGATGAGAAGATTGAGGAGCAAGAAGGGAAAAAAGAAAGAATGAAAAGGAGAAGAAAGAAAAGAAAATGGAGAAGGAAGAGGGGGTGGGTAGAAGCAACCTTTGACAAAAGAAAGAGAGGCACAGAAAGACAGGGATGGGCCAATTTAGGTGTAAAGTAGGGTACTCTGACCCAACCTTAAAAACCCCCAACCTCTGGGTGTGCCGGGTTCAATGGTTAGGTCAGCAGCTCTTTGCCAGCCTGTTTGGTCACAGTACCCCACCTTCACCAAGTATAGAGGAAAGACAAAAATCAAACCAAAACAAGCAAACTCAAAACTTTATGGGATAAAGTTGGGGAAGAAACCAATTAATAAGGGTAGAAACACTAGCAAAAATGAAGTTCTAATTGTTGCAAAAGGCAACAATGGAAAATTATATTTAAACTAGAAAAATGAAGAAATAAAAGAAAGAAAAAATATTTAAGGAAAATGTTGAAATTAAAAACAAAACAACAATAACAAATACAAACAAACAAAAATCAAAACAACACAAAACAAAACAAAACCAAAAACAAAACTGCAAATATATCTTGCTGAATATTGTCTGGGCAAGAGGTGATTCTAGGGTATGATATGTTAGTCACAATCTTGATACATCTGTACAAAATGGAGACTGGAGGCCTCTAATGAGTTCTTAAACCCCACAGGGTGGAGAGCCTAGATCCTCCTCAGCCTGCTTAGAAGGCACTTTAAATTGCTAACTTGAGCTAAGCAGAAGCTTTTCCAGGAAGGCACTTATTACTGGGATCACTCCTTAAGTGGCTATTCACCTACCCAGTGTGCCAAATCTGGTCTCACCCTATGGCCCTGAGGGCTAAGGTTACAAGGCATCTCAGTCCCTGCCTTTAGGCTGCTCAGTCAGTAGATTACTCACTCCCACCTGATGCTTGTTCTGCAACCCTGAGTGTGGAGCTTGCCAGGGCAGTTTTCCCACAATGGCTCCACACAGCCCACAACCAAACACTGGTGGTTCTGTCTGGCTCGGTGGCTCAGTCTGGGGCCAGAGACAACATTCAAAGACCTCCACACTCTTGCCCAAGTTCTCCTAGGTGTTCAACTGAGTGCCAAGTCCAGAATAAACCCAAACAACTCACAGGTAAGGCCTTTCCAGTTTGCAATCTCACTGCTGCTGTGACTATAGCTGCCAGCAGGATTAGACCAAATGAACACATGCAACCACTTGCCCGATCTCCACTTCTTTCACCTTTCTCAGGGGGTCCAGAAGTCTCATGCTGTCTCCCTGTGTCCCCAAAGGGATGTTTCTGGGAAGATCCTGCCAGCCAGAGATGCCTGAAGTCTTCTTTTCCCAGTTTCACCGTGCCCAGGTGCAAGGAAGCTGTTACTCGGCTGCCATCTTGTGGCCCTCCTAAAATTTGAGTTATTTTAATTATATGGTTTTTAGTAATAAACATAAGCCCTGCACAAAATAAAAAAACAAACAAACATCATATTACAAAATAAAATTAAGTCATTTTTCCCAATCTCACCCATCTCAAACCTTTCCTTTATTATATTAATATTTGGTTTAAATATTGTATTTTTCCTTAAGGCTATACTGTGAGGACTTTCTCAGATCATTAAATATTCTTCAGAAAGATTATTTGTGAAAAAAAAAAATCTCTTTGTAATTTTAGCAATGCAATAAAAGATTCATTAATTTGGAAAAAAAAAAAAACAAGGTGTGCCAGAAAGAAAATGATGAGTCAGTGATGGTGGCTTTCTGAGCTGTGAGCATTGTGCCAGCTATCCAACTGGACACATCATTACAATCTATTTATTAAGGCAAATCTAAACCAGTATCAGAGAAAAGGGCATTTGTTCTCTATTCCAGTTATCCCAAACTATAACAAACTATCCCAAAACTTAGAGGCTTAAAACAACCAGGCTGAGCACAGTGGTTCATGCCTCTAACCCCAGTACTTTGGGAGACCAAGGCAGGAGGATCACTTGAGGCCAGGGGTTCCAGATCAGCCTGAGCAACATAATGAGATCTCCTATCTCTACCAAAAAAAAGAAAAAAGTAAAAATTAACCAAGCCCCCCAAACATTAGCCAAGCCTTGTGGGGTGTATACCTATAGTCCTGGCTACTTGAGAGGCTGAGGCAGGAGAATCACTTGGGCCCAGTAGTGTGAGATTGTAGCAAGCTATAATGGTACCACTGCACTCTAACTGAGGCAATACAGAGAGAACTTTTATCAAAAAAAAAAAAACTAAAACAGCAACCATTTCCATTTTATTATATTTCACAATTATGTGGGTTAGGAATTTGGGGAGGATTCAGCTGGGCAATTCATCTGCTCCATGTAGCATCAACCAGAGTCACTTGGCAGCATTCAGCTGGTGGCTGGCTGGGTAGTCTGCGGAGGGGGGTCCAAGGTGACTTCACTCACTTGCAGACCCCTTAGCAAGAAGGGCTGGAAAGCTCCGGTCCCACTCCATGTAGTACCAAGGCCTCAGGGAAATCAGAAACTCCTAGTACTCAAAGGATGTTCAACATTCATATTCATCAGAGAAATGCATTATCACACCCACAATGAGATGCCACCTCATACTCATTAGCATGGTTACTATTAAAGAAAAAAAGAAGAACAGCTACTGGTAATATGTGAGGAAATCGAAACCCTTTCAGTGCATGACTGGTGGGATTGTAAAATGGTACAACCTCTATGAGAAACTATATGGAAGTTTCTCAAAAAACTAAAAATGCAACAACCATACAGTGCAGCAATTCCACTTCTGGGCGGGCTCTATGTACAGAAGAATTGAAAACTGGGTTTCAAAGATATTTTCACACCCACATTGACTGCAGCACTATTCACAATAGCCAAGAGATAGAGACAGCCTAAATGTCTGTCAATGGATGGATGTATAAACAAAATGTGCACATACATACCATGCAGTGGAATATTATTTAACCTCCCCCAAAAGAAGGAAATCCTGTCTCATGCTTCCATGTGAGTGACCCTTAAAGACATTAGGCTAGGGCGGCGCCCATGCTTAGTGGGTAGGGCGCCGGCCACATACACTGAGGCTGGCAGGTTTGAACCCAGCTAAAACAACAAAGACAACTGCAACAACAACAACAAAAATAGCCAGGCATTGTGGTGGGTGCCTGGAGTCCCAGCTTCTGAGGTAAGAGAATCTCTAAGCCCAAGAGTTTGAGGTTGCTGTGAGCTGTGATATCACAGCACTCTACCAAGCCACCATAATAGGACTCTGTCTCAAAAAAAAAGACATTAGGCTAAGTGAAATAGATCAGTCACAAAAAGATGAATACTTTATGGTTCTACACTGTAGTCATGAGGTACCCAAAATAGTTAAATTCATAGAGAAAGTAAAATAGTGGCTACCAGGGGCTAGATGTAGGGGAGATGTGGAATTTTGTTCAATTTCAGTTTTGCAAAGCAAAAGGTTCTAGAGATCTGTTTCACAACAATCTGAAATGTACTTAACACTATTGAACAGTACACTTAAAAATGGTTAAGATGGTAGGTTTTGTGTTTGTGTCTTTTTACCACAAAAGAAAGAAAAAAAGGGGAGAGAGAGAGAGAGACTGCCTAGTGGCTCACGCCTGTAATCCTAGCACTCTGGGAGGCCGGGGTGGATGGATGACTTGAGCTTACAGGTTCAAGACCAGTCTGAGAAAAAGCAAGACCCTGTCTCTAAAAATAGCCAAGTGTTGTGACGGGCACCTGTAGTCCTAGCTGTTCAGGAGGCTGAGGCAAGAGAATTGCTTGAGCCTAAGAGTTGGAGGTTGCTGTGAGCTGTGACACCACAGTACTCAACTGAGGGCAATAAAGTAAGACTCTGTCTCAAAAAAAAAAAAAAAAGAAAACTACCAAGACTCTAAAAGCCCAGATAGACCCCACTGCCCAAAGGGAGGAATGTCAAAGAATCTTGGCCATTTTTAATCTGCCACACCCACCGTGGGGCACATCATGTGGAAAGCACCTGAGGTTGTAGGTTTTGAGACATTCTTTCTAGGGGACTGTATTTTTGCCAAAGATGAAGGGTGTCAGAAGCCCCTGTTAGAGCTGGGTGCCTTTTGAAAGAATAGACTGGGAGAAAATGATGAAGCTTGTTCAGCCAATGGCAAGAGTGGCCCAGAATTCCTCTCTTACTCATTTTCACAACAAAGATTGAGCCAGCCCTTGTGCCAAAAGCCTGACTGCTCCTATCAGGTCTTTCTCTCAGACAGGGCCTGCCCCCATCTATCCTGACCGTAGGGGCTCCACGCCCTGGTTGAACAGGTCAGATGAGAACAATCAGCAGAAATGAGCCACTGGAGACCTTTCAGCGTCCGTAAACACATAGAAAATTCAACAAAGTAGCATTTAAATAATCTGGACAATGCAACCATTATAAATGCTGCTCTCATGAGCATTGATTCAGATGACAGCTTCAAAAAAGGATTTGCAAAGAGCCCCTTGGAAATGGTAACTCAGAGCTCATGACATGTTACAAGGGCAAATCCAATGGAACAAAGATCCAAAGCAGCTTTGAATGACTCATTTATTCACCCCTGCTCTGTGCAAATCCAGGAGAATGTGACACCTTTTAAATCTCCTCCCCGATAGGCCACATCAATGGGGCATGAATAAAGTTAGCAAAAGTTCTTAAAAGATCAGAATGTTTCAGTAGGTAGCAATTACAACCATACTGATACTTCTACCCAATTCTGCAAATTGTCCTTGGTCTCACAGTCAAGACTGAAAGAAGCTGGATGTGGTGACTCATTCCTAGCACTTGGGAGACTGAAGTGGGCAGATTGCTTGAGCTCAGGAGTTTGTGACCAGCCTGAGCAAGAGCATGACCCCATTTCTACTAAAAAAAAAAAAGAAAGAAAAGAAAAGAAAAAGAAAGAAAGAAAAAAATAGAAAAAATAGCCAGGCCTTATAGTCCCAGGTACTTGGGAGGCTGAGGCAACAGGATTGCTTGAGCCTAACAGTTTGAGGTTGCTGTGAGCTATGACACCATGGTACTCTACCCAGGGCAACAGAGACATATTCTGTCTCAAAAAAAGAAGACTGAAGGAATGATGACCACATTGAGAGAGGAAAATCCTATCTTTTATTCCCTTCTACCTACCCTCTTCACCAATCTATTTGAAGAGCTAGCCCTTGCCAACCCTTCAAGTGGGAAATTCTTCATTGTCATCTAAGTAGTCATAATAGCATTCTAATTTTACTCCCCCCCTACAAAGAAATTTCCTCATATTCTGTGGGAAGCTTTTTGTGTTCTGATCACTGGAACAAACATCCCGGTTACTTTCTGCAGAGCTCTTGCATGCCCTGATGTTTCTGTTGCATGGTGGTGTCGTGCAATGGGAAGAAAAAACACACAGTGGTAGCAGTGTCTGTGTAACTGAAACCAAAGAAAACATGCCTAGTAGGCTTCACGATGAGCCGCCAGCACTCACAGGCAGGGTTGGGGCTGGGATGAGGCAGCCCAGGTACCTAGTATACAAATTATAAGGAAGTGCCCACCCTATACTTACCTGACACTCTGACTGAGCCTCCTTAAATTTTATACCCTAGATACTTCACTTGCCTCACCCTAGTCCAGGCCTGACTTACTGTCTTCACGCTTTCATTTTCCCACTCATTCCTCAACTGTGTGCCCACTGTTGATACTCTGGGTGGGTGGTAGACTCTGTATTGACAACAGTCATCAAAGACAGCTTTAAAAAGGAAGAGTTGACTAATCAACGATTAGATTACAATGAGGGGTCTGATGAGGAATTTGACCATATAAAGGCCAGGGCTGACCCAAGACAAGAGTAGATCCAAGAAGAATTGTTGATGAATGGCCTCTCCTGGTCAGGTCCTGGGCTATAAGCCCAGATGGAGGAGGGGAAAGGGAGCCCAGTGAGATTCACCTCAAGCCTTTCTAAAAGTCGGCTAGGGGCCCTCCCAGGGAGATGTCTGCCCTCTAGGAAGCTCTCTTCCCCTCCCAAGTGTGGGTGTCACTGCTCTGGGTCTGATTCTCAAGCCCTTCCACCAACCATTGCTCACTTCCTAGCCCACTGGGAATGCATCCCGCATTGCCCGGGATGCAGCATGAGGCACATGTACTCCCTTTGTGGCAGTCTCATACTTTCCCTTCATCCTCAATGTCGTAAAGCCAAACCAGGCAGCTCAGAGCTGAGGAGAGAAAAACTGGGAGTCTCTGGTTCCTAGACATCAACAAATGATGCACACCAAAGCAGGACTGTCTACCATGAGAGCAGGAGTCTGTCTATTTCAGAATCTCAAGAAAATGGGATCTTCCCTTCCCCTATGCTGCCCCCCTCCACACACAGGCCTGGGCACTTTCATATGCTACCTTGTCCTCCACCTTCCAGAAACCACTTCTGTAGTCTCTTTCCTAGGTATACAATCCCCACTCCAGCTAGCACTTTTTATGGTCTTACCAGAAAACCCATTCATCTTCGTGGATTTAAAATAGGAAAATATTTAGAGAGAAGAAGACTAGGATGGTGGAATCAGAGACCCACAGACTCGACTTTGGATTCCATTCAGCAGGGGTCATCTACAGAGCAGAGGAGACCACTGAGCATGAATTCGGAGCCACCAATGTCACTGTGCACAATCCATGGATTGTTTATGGTGCTTTTAATAATATCTGAAGAAAGCATTCCCTTCCAGAGGGCTCCTACCTGCATGACTCAATCTCGGAGAATCATTATAGACTAATCATCATTATGACATGATCATATTTCAATTATCCCCTGTGTAGTCAGAGCACATTAAAGTAACTGTTCCCTTGCTGAGAGAAATTTGTCAAAATCATAATGTGCCTGAGATTTTTTTAAAGTGTGTCAGAAAACAAGGGGGAACATACTGAAAGCAACAACAGAATCTTTCAGAGGTTTCTCTGGCACACAGTCAGAAACCATAATCTTGTTTTGTGTTCTGTGCTCTGTAATGCAAAACCAAATAGGCTGTTCCCTTTCAGCCCAAATACATCACATCATGACTAGCTACGCATGTTTACCCATCCACATATGTGTGAGATACCCTCAGGCCCTGGTTAATAGTGCCAGAGTCTACAAAAATCATTCAAAGAATTGAGTTGATCCTACTATTTGTGGCTTAATCATGTTCATACAGGTGTAGTCCCTAACCTTTTAGAGAAAAGCAAAAGTTGTCATCCCCTGAGAACGAGTCCTGAAGAAAAAATTTAAAAGAACGAATAGATCTTTACATGTAAAAATCATCGTTTATTATAACAGAGAAATCAGAAACCTACCTATATATCTGACAACAGTAAAATATTGAGAATGGAATATTAAGCATGGAGTGGAAAGTAATGAGAATGATATGGAATGTTATTCAGCTGTTAGTAATTGATGCTGATGATGTGGGCAGTGGAAATGTCAAAAGTTGTCTTTAATACAATGTTAAAATGTTACCTAAACCGTGATTACAACTATTTAAAATAAGTGCTCATTTATAAGGCTGGGCACAGTGGCTCACACCTGTAATCCTAGTGTTTTGGGAGGCTGAGGCGAATGGATTGCTTGAGCTCAAGAGTTCAAGACCAACCTAAGCAAGAGCAAGACCCCCATCTCTACTAAAAGTTGAAAAACTAGCCAGACATCATGGCAGGCACCTGTAGTCCCAGCTACACGGGAGGCTGAGGCAAGAGGATTGCTTGAGCCCAAGAGTTTGAGGTTGCTTTGAACTATGATGATGCCACAACAGTCTACCAGGGTGACAGAGTGAGACTCTGTCTCAAAAATTAAGTAAATAAAGAAGTGCACACTTACATAATAGAAAAAAAAATTGATGTGTTGAAGTGATTAGATTATGGGTGATTCTTCTTTATATTCATTTCTTGAGTAACTATTGCAATAATGTTGAGTGTAAAATAAATAAAACTTAGAAAGAAGAGGAAAACACACAATTGGGACATTTTCCCATGCAAGGTAGGAGAGTCAGTGATGCTTGGGATCATCCACATTCTCCCTTGCTCCTTCAAAGCAGCCTGTAATCTTGAGCCAGATGGAAGAAACATATTTATTCTCCTTGCTGGGAAGTCTGTGTTGTGGGTTTACTGGAACAAAAATCTCAGTAACAAATCCAAAGTGCATTTGAACCATTTGTTGGTGTGTTTTTCCATGACAAATAATATTGTGCACAAAAGTCTTGCTGACAGAAAATGATGCATTCTTTTTTCTTTCCCCACCCCTTCTCTCTCTCTTCCCTCCCCTTTCTGCAGTTCTGCTAAGCCAATATTCTCTAGAATGAGCACAAAACAAATCAAATAACAGCTAAACAAGTTGAATAACAGCTTTTATACATCAACATCAAGAAGGAAGATGCTTGAGAGAGATCAGAGTACAGAGATGATCATGGACAAGAATGAAACATTCACTTATCAAAGCTCCTTCTAAATCTAGATCAGCAGAGATGGGCGTGACTTTCTGGAAAGAGATGCAATCGTGGATTACATGCAAACTCATTGGAAGCTGTCATTGGATAAGATCATGAAAAAGTCATATTTGGGAAATATTTTAAGGAGGAGGAATATAAATGTGCGGAAATTTACATGTAAAATTCATAAGTACTGATGTTTGTAAACTGTCCTTTTTTAATCAAACTGAAAACAAAAAGCTTTAATCTTTCAACAGAATTTTAAGAAAGGCAGTTAGGCTAAATTATTCCTATCTCAATAGCCAAGAGGCTGATCAAGCATCATTTATTAAGGAAGCGTCTTAGAAAATGCACCTGAATGTTTTCACAGGAGCCCCTTCACCCCTAACTTTCATTTATTTCACTGTGTAATAAGTTATAACCACTCAGTTATTAAGAAGTGTAACCCTCTAAATTTTTACCCAGTCTGTGTTCCATTTAATCTGTCCGTTCAAAGTTATTACTGAGAAAGTATTTCTGACATATACTATTATTCCATCGAGCTGTATGTTACAGGAAGTACATCTTTGCATTATAGGTTCCCAAGCAACATAGATGTCCCTATGTTTCAGGAAACAGCATCAAGGAACTCTGAAAAATATAGAAAGGTCATTTTCACCTTGGATGCTCACATGTAATATATAGGCTTCTATCAGATGAATACTCTGTTCTAATTCTCCTTAGTATATGCATAGGAATTTAATATGCGTTATAAATAACTTATCCTAAATATATCCTTTTTGTATTTCTTTGTCATATGTTATTAGAAAACTATATCTTTTATTTCCCTTACTAACAGGCACTCATTTTTGTTATTTTTTAGATCATTTCATTAAACATATTTCTAAAAGATAGCAAGTGGTACTAACAAAATAAATAATAATTTAATAGCCTTAGAAATAAATGACTATATGCTTATATAGGTCAAAGAAACTAGGAATAAGTAACCCTTTTATTTACTAATGTTTGTTTCAAAAATACTCAGATTCTTTTTAGTTAGCTGACATCTGGCTGTAGTTACATCTAACCAGTTGTCTTCAACAATCTTTTGCTTAAAGGCTTCCTTCACCACATATCCTGCCAATATTCAACAACAGAGAAATATTTAAAATTGAAATAGCCAATTGCCTAAGAGTGAACACAAGCTAAAATTTACATCAAGGATAGTTAGTGGAAGCCAAACCATGTTCTATACCTGAGCAAAAAGCATAGACATATAGAAGTCTCTCATTCATAGATTCAAAATTAAGATCAAATCAGCATATATCACTAGAACACCAGACAGAAGATAACATAAGAATTGATATGGATCAGGGGTGATTGATTGCCATTATCCTTTCTCTTTTAGGACCACACTCCTATTCTAGCCAAATGTATCTGATGTGAGCCATCATTTCACAAATGGCTAAAAGTAAATTACTGGCATACTCAAATGAGTAAAACCCAATTCACAGAGACGATGCTTTTCTAAAGAACCAAATTAAGGGAATACTTATTATCCGTAACTAAAGTATTAGTCATTCTAGGAGTTATTTGTTGCTTTAAGTATTAGCTCCCTACTGGAATCGTAACACCCTACTTACTAAATTTAATTACACACAACTTTTCAAGAATTCATCTTTTATTTAAAGGGAAATACCTCTCTGCTTTATCTACAATAAAAACAAAAGGTATTGGCTGTCTCTAATCCATGTAAATTACAGAGTCCACGGGGAGTCCTGCCTCACTCATAGTGGTATTAACAAAAATGAAAAAGTACTTCCTATCCACATGCAAATGTTTTTAAAAAGTTTTTGCCATAAAACCTAAGTGTAATTTAGCATACCACAGTGCTCTGAAGATGGGTCATAGATGATGTACCATTTGTACATAGATAATACACATGTAAATCACTAAATGTTCACTAAGTATAAGAAGTATGTTTTTATCTTTTTTAAAAACAAAAAATGTGACTCCCTTTCTCATTCTGTTTTGTTGTATTGCGTCCAAAAGTTGTGTGTAATTTTTTTAAGGTCCAGAAAATGTAAAGAAATTTGTTGGGATATCTGAATTTCTGTAAAAAAAAAAAACAAAAATAAAAATAAGATTTTGTTACTTAAAAGAATCCATGGTGATGTGGTATACATTCAATGCATTCTGTCTTTGTTCAGTGATCCAGTGATAGTTGATGGTTTGATTGAAATGACTACCTCAGAAAATCGCTTTGCTGATATCTTCATGTTTGCCAAAAGCAGATGCATATTAATGTATATTAGCTATTCAGGACTCTCACATAGAAGGCATGATTAACATCTCCAGATCCTCTTATAGCCAGACATTGGCATACCTCAAGCTAATTCTTCATGTATTCAGTGGAATGAAATTGATAACCAACTAAATAGCTGAACTGCTCAAGTAAAATTTGACCTGTAGTATCCAATTGCCTGATCTTCACTCTGCAAATTGAAAATAACCATCTGTTCCTGAGATATGAACAATCCTTTCGTAGTACTTCATACTGGGTACATGTCGTCTATGTGGGTTCCAACCCTGATTCTTGGTTTACTAAATGACTCTGAATAACTCTAAGCCTAAATGAATATAAATAATAATACTCAGCCCCACAGTTTGTTGTGAGGATATAAATTAAATTATAGTGTTGTCCTTAACAAGTAGGAGATATTCAATCAATGTTAATTCCTTCCCCTCTTACTATATGCAAGACATTGAAGGATGAAGAAAAGGAACATAAAACATAAAGTGTTAGCTGAGCATGGTGTCTCACACCTGTAATCCTAGCACTCTGGGAGGTTGAGGCAGGAGGATCCCTTGAGCTCAGGAGTTTGAGACCAGCCTGGGCAAGAAACTAGGCCTCATCTCTCTTAAAAATAGAAAAATTAGCCAGGTATTTTAGTAAGCACATGTAGTCCCAGCTACTCAGGAGGCTGAGGCAGAAGGATCGCGTGAGCCTAGGAGTTTGAGGTTGCTCTGAGCTATGCCAAGGCCATGGCACTCTAGCCTGAACAACAGAGCGAGACTTTGCCTCAAAACATAAATAAACAAACAAACAAAGATTCCACTCTCAAAATTCTGAAGATAATTCAAGGGACATTTATGAGTGGAGATTGAAAACTCAAATGCATGTAGGGGCGATGTAGATAAGTAAATTAACAGAAAAGGCTGGATTGGGAAGTAGTGAGAACTCTGGAGCATTGAAGAGCTTACTTCCTGTTTAAAGTGAGTAAGAAGCCATCAATGTGTCTTGGGTCCCTACTATGTGCCAAAAAGTAGTTGAAGACATACTACTAGTAGTTGAGAAGATAGTGGTGAAGCACACAAAAAGGTACCTGCTCTCATAGGCCTTATGTTCTAGTAGGGCAAGAGGCAATCAACAGGAACACCTCAGCTAATAAATAATAGGTGCCCTAAAGAGAATTAAAACAGGGTGATGTGCTAGAGAAACGGGAAAGCTTGTCAGAGAAGGCATCTATGAGAAGGTGGCATTTTTTCTGAGACAGAGTCTCAGCCTAGCTCACAGCAACCTCTTGCCTCAGCCTCCTGCACCACAATGCCCAGCCAGTTTTTCTATTTTTAGCAGAGACAGGGTCTCTCTCTTGCTCAGGCTTGTCTTTAACTCCTGAGCTCAAGCAATCCACCCACCTTGGCCTCCTAATGTGCTAGGATCACAGGCATGAGCCACCCCCCCCAGGCCAAGAAGGGGGCATTTAAAGTGATACCCAAATGGTGAGAAAGAGCCAGCCGTGTGAAAATAGGGGCAGACATGTCAGACAGAGGAGCCACTGGCAGAGGCTGTAAGGCAGGAATGAGGTGAGTCATGTGAGCACAAGCCAGGAACTAACTCTGGGCCCCATAGGCCAGGACAGTTTATACATTTAAGTGTGAGAGAAAGCCATGGAGAGGCTTAAGCAGGAGAGTGTCATAAACTATTTTACGTTTTTTTTAATTTCAGAATATTATAGGGCTGTACATATTCTGGTTACATAATCTGCTTTCTGTACATCTTAAGTCAAGGTTATAAATAGGCCCTTCACCCAGAATATATGCATTGCCCTGGGTAGGTATGATTTTACCCTACCTCTCCTCCTCATTTCCACCTACTTAATTTTCTTTGGGTTTTGCTCCCATATTCACGTATGTGCTTGAGAGTAACAACCTAGATGGAATTGCAGACCATTCTCCTAAATGAAGAATCACAAGAATAGAAAAACTATTTTACATTTTTTTTTAAATTACTCTTGGCTTCTACTTGTAGCAGTTTGAACTGGATACTCTGAAAAGCCTTTGTTATGCCCTAACTGTTAAATCTTGGATAAATTACCATGAGCATATTTTTATTTTTTAATGAGCTTATTTTTAATACATAGCTTAGCTTGCAGGAAGTAAGGGAAATCTCAAAAGCATTTAGAGGAGAAGGAGGAAGAGGGGTGAAGGAGAGAAGGAGAGGGATAGTAGTAAGCTGAAAACTGATGTGAAATGTAAGCAAATGCAAAGACTGGGGTTGCCCAAAGGCAAATCCATATATCAGAGTAGGGAATGGAAGATTAAGCCTAGAAGTGGGTGAGCTAGATTGAGATTCTCACCCTCGCCTGGACCCTTGAAGATGGCTACAATCTCTGATAAGTGTGGCTCAGGAAAAACCCTCATGCTGGCAAAAGAAGCCTATGAAGAACACAATCGATACACTGGCTCCAAATGGAAAAAAATAATAATGATAAGTCACCCCCTGTGATTTATAATCATAGGCCTGCCCTCCTCAAGTGTGGAGTTCAATCTTTCACTCTCTAGAAAGAAATCCCAAACCCTAAACCAAGAAATTAAAGAGCTTGCTAGAGCCCCGGGCAGCAGGTAGACACAAACAGACATCTTGTCTGGAAGAAAGCACCTCACCAGTTAAACTTAATAAAGTATGCACTTACAGTTTAAAAATTACTAAATATAAAAACCACAAAAGATAATCAGAATTAACAATAGATTTATTGCCTCACAGATTTTAGGTACTGGAAATATCAGATACAAAATATAAAACTATCAGCTCAGCACCTGTAGCACAGTGGTTATGGCACCAGCCACATACCCAGAGACTTGCCGGTTGGAACCTGCCTGGGCCAGCTAAACAACAATGACAACTGCAACAAAAAATTAGCCGGGCGTTGTGGCGAGCGCCTGTGGTCCCAGCCACTTAGGAGGCTAAGACAGGAGAATTGCTTGGGCCCAAGAGTTTGAGGTTGCTGTGAGCTGTCACTCCACAACACTCTACTAAAAAATCAATAATAACAATTCTCTAAATAATAATAAAACTCTCTAAAAAATCAATAATAATTTTTTTTTATATTAAAGAAATATAGTATCTAAAGCCAGGAGCAGTGACCAACACCTATAATCCTAGCACTCTGGGAGGTCGAGGTGGGTGGATTGCTTTGAGCAGGAGCAGAAACCAACCTGAGCTAACTCAAGACCCCATTTCTAAAAACAGCTGAGTGTTGTGGCGGGTGCCTGTAGTCCCAGCTACTTGGGAGGCTCAGGCAAGAGGATGGCTTGAGCCCAAGAGTTTGAGGTTGCTGCAAGATATCATGCAACACCACTCAACTCCAGGATGACAGAGTGAGACTTTTGTCTCATAAAAAAAAAGGTATATAGTATCTAAAAAATGAATATGACAAAGATACACATATAACAAGGTAGATTAGAAGAAATACACCAAAAAATCTTAAAAATGAAAAATACAATCATTGAAATTTAAAATACATTGTTATAAATTGAAAATAAACTATAGCCAAAGAGGGAAGTTGCAAACTAGAAGATACAGATCTAAAAAAAATTTACCCAGAATACAGTACAGTAAGCCAAGGGGTTGAAAATTGGCAGAGAATAAATAATAGAGAAGACACACGTGTCTAATTAGAGCTCCAGGAGAAATAGAGAAAATAAAAGAAAGGCAATATTTGAATATAAAATGACTGGAATTTCTTTGTAAAATGATGAAAGAATATGAGTCTACACATATAGAAAGCACAACAGATGTCAAGCAAGATAAACATAAAGTAAATTCAGACATGATAGTAAAAACATAGACCAAAAATATCTACCAAATATCTATCAGGAACTATCAAAACAAACAAAAATGGCATGCTACCTACAAAGGCTTAATTTCTAGATTAATAATAAATGCCAGAGACATGAGCATAATACCTATATACTCAAAGTGCTTAGGTAAAATAACTATCAAAATAAACACTTCTACATTGCTGGTGGGAATGCACACTAATACGTTCCTTTTGGAAATACATTTGGAGAATACTTAGAGATCTAAATATTGACCTGCCATTTGATCCTATAATTCCTTTACCAGGTATATACCCAGAAGACCAAAAATCACATTATAACAAAGACATCTGTAACAGAATGTTCATTGCAGCCCAATTCATAATTGCTAAGTCATGGAAGAAACCTAAGTGCCCATCAACCCACTAATGGATTAATAAATTGTGGTACATGTATACCATGGAATACTATGCAGCCTTAAAGAAAGATGGAGACTTTACCTCTTTCGTGTTTACATGGATGGAGCTGGAACATGTTCTTCTTAGCAAAGTATCTCAAGAATGGAAGAAAAA
>CAUYON010035210.1:0-28158 GCA_963573935.1 Arctocebus calabarensis
GGCCTTCTTTTTTTTTTTTTTTTGTAGAGACAGAGTCTCACGCCTGGCTATTTTTTTTTTTTTTTTGCAGTTCGGCCGAGGCCAGGCTTGAACCCGCCACCTTCGGTATATGGGGCCGGCGCCCTGCTCGCTGAGCCACAGAGATCTGAGGGTTGCAAAAAAAGAGGGAAATCCCTAAAGCTTGCCTCAGGGTCAATACCTCCGTGAGGAAGTAGATAAGAAAAAAGTTGAAGAAAAAAGTGAAAAGTATTTTTAGATGCCTGCTATAAACCAGGCAGTGTGTTACTTACATTTTCTCAGAAAGATTTAGAGCAAGGGCCCAGAAAGGTGAGTAACTAGCCCAAGGTCACACAGTTTGCTAATGTGGGATAGTGACTGGAGACCAGGCATTGTCATTCCTTGGTCCAGACCCCATCATTTCACCTCCATAGCCCTTGTCCTTTCGTGTAAGAAGACAAAATGGAGCGTCTGGAATCAAAAGTTACCCCATGAGCTGGCAAGTCCAACAGCGGGCCATGGGATTGCTGAGAGAAAGGAAGTAGCGAGTGGATGAGACTGCTCAAGAATCCCATTGTTTCTCGAGAAGCCTGATTTTATGTCTTCAGATTAGATGGAATGTCCTGTCTCCCACTGAACTGGACCCTCAGAAATGATTCTGCCTCTGACAGTTTCCCGCAAACCTGTCACAATCCAAATTCTTACTTATTTAAAAAGAGCCATACGTTTACAGCCACATGAACACTGTGGACGCTGTGGGTGTTTGAGGCCCAGGACAGTGTTCTAAATCATGAAGCCACCCTTACTTTCTATCCTGACAGTCTGCCTTGGAGATGGAATCCAGATTCAAAGATGGAAATTAATTTTGAGTTGAGGCATGTTAATATTTACTTCTGCCATATCTAATTCTCTGTGTGGGAATTCTCTGTGAGGAGGGATAATATGTTATAAGAGGTACAAAAGAGTGAACATCAAAGTTTCTCTCTAGAAATTTCTATTGGGAATACGCATGAAGTTTTGTGGATACATAAAGTGTCAGTGGCAGGCAGCCTTGGTTTGATACGCTCCCTGTGATGAGCCCTGGCTTAAAACTCTCAACCTATTTAACCTATGTAACCTATCACCTATTCCTCTTCTTCCCCTACACTCCCTTATCCACTCACTTGGATCGGGACTGACAGGCTACCTGCGGCAAGGCCAGGCCTCTGATGCCCAGCCTCCGAGGGAAGCAAAGCCAGGAAAACCGAAGGCGCCTTTAACATTTGGTAGTCATCAGATTCGAGCCCTGGATGTCATAGGTCAGACTCTGCCATCACAGCAAAGGGAAGCCAGTTGCCTACAAGTGGAAAACTGTCTGGCAATTAAGCAAATTTATAGATATTTCTAAAACTGCTTGGGGCCTGAATGGGGGGAAGGAGGCTGTAGAGGTAAGGATGTATATTTTATCAAAAGCTCAAATAAATCCAAATCCAATTAGAATCCCTGCTCAGAGCTATAAAGAGACAGGAAACAATGAAAAGATGGAATAAAATATTTTTTAAGATTGTTTTTTTTTTTCCAGCTGGGGCCGCAGGCCCTCTGCTTCTTTTCTCCACCTTCTGAGGCCATCTCCAGGGTCAGAGGAAGAATCTTCCTCCTCTCCCTTGTTTTTGCCCATGGCCCGAAAAGGAGAGATCTGGGAGCCTTTGTGATTTCACCTACTTGGATGGTGTCTCATTCTCTAATCCAGAAAGCAGATGTTTTTAACTCAGCCTTGGACACGAAGGCCATTTTATTACTTATTCCTTCCCTTATGTCTGTAGACATTGTTGCACAATTTAAAGAGGTGGCTCTACACGGTGAGTATTTCCATTCAGGGTTTTACTTGGGCTTTGTTTTTTTTCTTCTTTGTATAGATTTCTAACTTAATAGGGAATGACTGGATACTGTAAGTTTTTGGCGCAAATAGCAAAGAGGAAAAAAGTGGAGGAGAAGGGAGTTCTTTTCCAAGACCAAATTGTTTGCACTCTTTGTCTTGCTGGTGCCACCTGACCCCCTGGGGAAGGATTGGGTTTCCCCCCTCACATCCATCATGCCTACAGAGGCCCGTGTCAGAGCCCGCCTGGGCCTCCCTCTTGCCCATCTCTGTCTGATTATTCATCGCATTGTGTTCTAAAGACACACAGGCTGTGATGGAAAAGGTGCATTCCTGCCCAGCAGCTCAGGACACTGACCCTTTTGTGAGCTGACTTTCCTCTCTTGTTCCAGTATCTATGACCTCCCAGCTCTGTTCAGAGCTGTTTCAAGTGAGAGCTTGCAAGGGATCACTTTTCTGAAAATTTTGGCTCATAACCATCGGCATTCAGATATGAGTAAAGGGATATGTGGTAATGAAGCCAAAAAGAACAATCAATGCATCAGGATTCCAAAGTGCAGTTTGCGATGCCTGCTCGCGTTGCAGCTGATGTCAGAGCACACATGTTGTTAATCTAATATAAGAGCACAGTGATGGCTTCAAACCTGGGCCCAGCATGTATGAAAATGCTGCAAGTTCATTTGACTTTTTGTTAGAAGTCATCATCCACCTTCTCAAAAGTGTTCTTGATTGATTTATGTCCTTTTGAAAAATCCTCTCATCTATTGAAGGCAGATTTAGCTATATCCGCAAGGGAGTAGAGACTCAGCTGATCAGAACTAGCATTATTAAGCAGCCCCAGGAGATCTCCATCAGGCACCAAGGTCAGAATTTCTTGGTGCTGCTTAGGTTAAAAAGTTGGAAGGAATGGAGAAATGAGCCATACTATTTCACCTCTGAGATTTTATTTTTCCCCTGAAATTAATGAAGGCATTCTTTGCTGTCACACATATGGCAAGTAACTAGATTGCATTTTGCACCTTACCTCTGTAGTCCCCAACCCCCAGGCACAGATGGGGACTGGTCTGTGGCCTCTTAGGAACCAGGCTGCACAGCAGTAGCAAGTGAAGGAAGCTTCATCTGCATGTACAGCGCTGCCCGTCACTCGCCTCGCTGCCTAACCCCACCTCCTGTCAGAAAAACAGCAGCATTAGATTCCCATAGGAGTGAGAACCCTACTGTAAACGGCACGTGCGAGGGCTCGAAGCTGTGTGCTCCCTATGAGAACCTCCTGCCAGGGGATCTCCTCAGGTGGACACATAATGTGCTTGAATCATCCCCAAGCCATCCCCTCCCACAACCTGTCCATGGACAAATTATGTTCCGGGAAACCAGTTCCTGGTTCCAAAAAGTGTTGGGGACTGCTGCCTTACTCTAGCTAATTAAGCCAGTTCTGAAATGCTGCTCCCAGGCAGCATACCAGGGAGTTTAAGTTCAAATTCAAATGCTAGTAGGGCCACGTAACAGTATGGAGAGGACATGAGATAGTATAGCAGCAAGGGACACTCAGCACTGTTGCTCCCCCAGAAATGCAAGTATTGCAAAGTTTTCTGATTTTATTTTTCAAGAAAATTCAGAAACCCTGGTGCTTAGGAAAGATCTTTAATTGTTGGCTACTAATTCAATTCTTTTAAATCCTATATGCCAGTGCCAGAGTCCCACTGCTGAATTTGGCCCATATATTAGTGTTTGATCTCTGCAACACACTAGAACTTGGGAACTTGTCTCTGCCACCCAATCTGGGGCTCTGTGAAGCAGGACTTAGAGTGGCTTTTCCCCTATGGCAGCTGGAGAGTATGTCACCCAGTCCTTCTGGAAGCCACAAGCTGCTCACTACCCATGGGCATCAACTGGGGTTGATTTGGTGACACACGTCTTTGTCTTCTATGGCTGCTATGACAAATTCTGACAAACTTGGTGGCTTTAAGTAACACAAATTTGTTACTCAATGGTTTGCTAGGTTGAAATTCTGACATAGTTCTCACTGGGCTAACATTAAGGAGTGAGCAGAGCTGTGTTACTTTCAGGGGACTCCAGGGCAGTGGTTCTCAACCTTCTTAATGCCATGAGCCTTTAATACAGTTTCTGTGGGACGTGACCCACAGGTTGAGAACCACTGCTCTAAGGGATGACCCATCTCCTCACCTTTTCCAGCTCCTGGCCCCTTCCTTCACTTCCAAGGCCAGCAACGAAAGGGGTGAGCGATGGGTGGAGTCCTTGGATGCCTACGGGTGTTAATCCAACATTGCCTCCATCATCAGATTTCCTCTGACTCTGGTCTTTCTGCTTCCCCTCTTTGTACTTTAAAGGCTGCTTCCGATTGCATTGGGTCCACCTGGACCATCTCCCTACTTCCTGGTATGCTGATTCGCCACCTTGGTGTCCTTTTACTATGTCACAGATTCCAGAAATCAGCATGCGGACAGCTGGGTGAGGCTGTGATTCTGTCTACCACACCAAGGAAGGTCTATTGAGTAATGGATGTAAGAAGCTGAGGTTAAAGCTAGGAAGCCCCTGGTATTAACCTAAAGGAATATATTTTCCATTGACTCTTTGGAAACTGCACCTTCCCCCAATTCATGGCTGCAAATTCCTGCAGATTTATAGCCTGGTTGTTTACCCAACGTGAGGGCTACAGAGGACTTTGCTTCTTGTTACCATTTCTCCTTTTGTTGAGTTTGGGAACTACTGACTGCCTGAGAACACTCAAACCCGAGTGCAAGCAGCCACAAATGGGGCAAGGAGACCAACAAAGTATGAACTGAGGACCAAATGTCTGGATTTCTAGAATGTGACAAAGGTCTTACTTACTGTTAATGATTTCTGTAGGTCACATCATTGCAATATAATATATATTCAGTTATTTTTGCATTTGAACCATAGGAAGTTTCTTTAATAGTACTTCTCTTCCCTAACCTTTGGAGGCTCATGCTGGCCTCCCCACATAGCCACTCCTTAGCTCCTTTTCTGAAAAAGACAAAAAGATTTAGCAAATGATAGCAAATGGAATTTCCCATATAGGCACCTGAAATGTCTAAAATCAAGGACATTGTTTGGTTTCTTTGCTTTGCTTTTTTTTTTTCCTTTGGAGTTTACTAAACCTTTATTGAATGATGTCATGGTCTGTAAGACTGTGTTAGGACTAGGATGGACAGACAAATGGAAAATTCCAAAATAAATGAAATGTTCTCTGCCCCTCAGACCCTTGTCAAGTGTTCAATTGAGTAAATTTAGTAACAGAGGAGTAATTTCAAGATGGGTGGTGTCAGAAAGCAGGGAATGTTGTGTGTGGGCTAAGAATAGAATTAATGAGCTTCAAGATGCCAACAGGAAAGTTGCTACTGCAATCTATTTTTCTGCCCCTAAATACCTTTTTCTATGAGAGGAAAGGATATTCCAAGTAAGGTGCAAAAATTGAAAGTAACATAAGATGGTAGGTCAGAGTCAGTGGGGGTGTAAATAAGCGGGCAACTGAGAATGGATGGTCCTTCAATTCCATCCATTTCTTGCGATTTTTGGCCAATGCCTTGCTTAGAGCTTTTTTTACAGTCATAAGTATGTGCCAATTTATGAAATTCAAGAGACAAAAATAAAACCACAGAATTATGAATATTGGTTATTGATCTTGCATACAGCTCTTTGTATTGCAGTTATTTTAAAAAGAAGACTGTTTTCTCCTGTAGGCTGAGATTTTGTTTGTTTGTTTGTTTTTTGAGACAGAGTCTCATTATGTTGCCCTTGGTAGGGTGCTGTGGCATCACAACTCACAGCAACCTCAAACTCTTGGGCTTAAGTGATTCTCTTGCTTCAGCCTCCCAAGTAGCTGGAACTACAAGTGCTTGCCACAACACCTGGCTATTTTTTGTTACACTTGTCATTGTTATTTAGCTGGCCCAGGCCGGGTTTGAACCCCCCAACCTCCATGCATGTGGCCAGCACCATAACCACTATACTGAGGATGCCGAGCCTAGGGGCTGAGATGTTGAAGAAGAGATGGATTCTGATGTACACTGCATTTACAAACTTGCATTATACTTGGCACCTGGTGGGTGCTTAATAAGAATGTGATTGGGATTTTTGTCCTGAGCTGCTCTGAGTTCCATTCTTCCACCAGCTCATGACATCAGAGAAACATGGTGTCAGGCAGGGCTTCGACCCCCATGATTTTACTCCCTTGTAAAATGTCTAGATCTTGTTATACAATTAAGTTTGATAATCAGCTGGGTTATGGGGGTAGACCTGGTGCTATCACAGGGTCCCTACAAGCAGAGGAGAAAGGTAGACATAGATAGCAGAAGACTCGGGAGAGAGGTGCAGCATGAGAGGATCCGCACCATCTGGTGTTGACCTGTAAGGACCAAGGGCAAGGAATGGACAGAGACCTCTAGGAGCTAAAAGTGGCTCCAGCTGGCACCCAAGTGGGGACCTCAGTCCTATAACAACTCAAATGAGCTCAGAAGTGGATTCTCCCCCAAAACTTCCAGAAGGAACAGTCTTGCTGACACCTTGATTCTAGTCTGGTAAGACTATGTCAAGATTCTGACCTATATAACTGAAAGATAAAATTTTCTATTATGTTAAACAACAAAGTTTATGATGATTTGTTACAACAGCAATAGATAACTAGTTCATTTGTAGGTCCCCCCAGATCCTTCTCAGAACAACTACAGAACTTTTCTTTCCAAAGAGAAGGGCCCCTGCCTCCTCCCAACTGCAGAGCACCTGCTATCTACTCCTTTGGTATTTGCAGCCTAAGACTCAGAATAATCTTGGCTCCATATTCTAGTGGGTGTCTTAGCTAACACAGTTGACTGTAAATTCCTGAAAGCTGGGACCAGGTATTAGTCCTCTTTATCTCTTTCTACATAAAGCTTAGGAAAATCGATTTATTTCTGTCAAGGAGGTGTCCAAAATCCATTAGAGAGAGAGGGGAGCAACCTTGATGAGGGTAGTTGTTTTTCAGGCCAGGGTGTGCAGCAGGAAATCTCAGAATTAGGTGAAAGTGCTCAACTCCACTCCACTAGGAGGGGCACTGAAGGAGAACCAAATCAGGGAGAACAGGTACCCCAGGAAGCCAGGTATCTGGAGCCAGGAAATGAAACCAAGTACAATGTGTTGGAGAACAGAGGAAAAGGACCTTGGAGATTACAGAAAACATCTGCTGAGTTGGGAGACTTGTGTTTTGAGCCCACTAAGATGTGGTTGGCCTGAGTCAATGGTGTCCAGAGAATGCCATTTTTCTAGTGCAAAGTTACATCCCTCTCCCTATCACCAGAACCACCACCAATGAGGTTTAGCTTTCATCCAATGCATATACTATTATCTCTAGTAGTCTGGAGATTAACTCTCCTCCAAGAAATTTTGAGTCCAAATTTATAACTAGCTAAGCTTGGGTAGGTCTTGCATCCTATAACTTGATTCCATAAACTAGGTTTAAAGCTTTAAAAATAAGATGTGTTTTCCTGTCCCCATTCCCCACCACACATGTACACACTTGGCTGCAAGCTGGAAAGTTCAAGGGGTAGAGCCCACCTTTCTTTTGGACCTCAGCCAACCCTAGAAGCCTTTGTGGGTCTCTCTCAAAAGTAAAGATTGTCCCCAAATCAAACTTCTCAGCTCACCAATACCAAGTGGTAGCCTCTCCAGCCAAGTCACCTCTGGAAATATATTTTTGACTCTTTTAGCAGAGAAAAATATTTGGATCTCTGCCTATTTTGCAAAGGCTTAGCATCAAATTACATACTCAGAGCTTCTGTTTTTTTAATATTATGTGTCTGTACTATTTAAACATACGTGGAAAGTAGTATTTTTTCCCCAACAAACTAAAGCTTGCTGGCGCCAGCATTGCGTTGGTGACTGTGACCATTCTGTGAATCATGACACTAGGATGCAGTTGAAGGTCTCAGTGAAGTAGTCTGAAGGCACAGACAGGAGCCAGCCAGATTGGGATACAAAATATGGGCCTTCCCTTTGCTTTTCTGGGAAGTGTGATAATTATTACTCTTACCAAGACTTTCCATTAATTACTCAAATGTCATATCCTGCCGTCTCACGGCTGACTATGGTAGGCCTTTGGATACTGAAATGTTATTCTCCTTGTATTTGTGGAGATTCTTTTTTAATTAGAGATTTTTTTTCCTTTCTTTAAACTTTTTTTTAAGTTAAAAATCTTTAGCCCAGGTATCCAGGCTATGCAAGCCCATGTGCTTTATAACACTCCATATATCAAGAGGAAAAGAAAGAGACCCTTTGACCATATTTTCCAAGCATCTCAACTGATTAAGAATCTATTTTACCATCTGTGTCTGTGACTAGTTTTGCCAATGATGTGACCAAAGTCTTTTACTCCTACATATTGGATAATGTCATTAGTGCGGATTTCACTTGGGAATTGGGAAACTTTTGAGCAGCAGCTGCTCTGAAGCTTGCAATCCCATAGACCATGGGGGAAAAATGGGCTGAATAAATTAACAATGTAAATAATATTTCAGAGCCTTTTTAAAACCAGTTGAGAAAACACTATTTTTTGATCACTTTAGATGAATTATTAACATAGTAAATTTTAATATTACGTTTGTTATTTTGCTTTATTAAACCAAGTATTTCAATTTTCCCTGCTAGAAAGGCCCTTATTAACATAGGTCAAGTTATTATATCTACCTGAAATAAGTAAAAATATATATCTTAAATAATATATATATATATTTTTTACTTTTCTAATCAGAATTTTACCCTGTTTAATGATGTCTAACTCCATCTTTAATTAGAGTAAAAAGCTAACTGGCTGCTTCTTTCCTTTCTTTTCATTAAGAACCTCATTCCAGTGGCTTTCTTTCTGTTTGACAAGCATTGAAAAGCCCAAGGTCTTGCTTAATTCCCCTGGACCCTCACTCCTGGCTGAGGGCCAAGTTGTGTTTCATAGGATGGCTGTCGCGATCATAAAATGGACCAGTGAGGTCCTTCTGGGCCATGTCCTCCAACTACACGCTCATAAAGCAGACTCCACTCTCTTCCAGGCTTTTAACTGTTGGAAGGAGAAGCTCACATTTTTGGTCCACCTACTATGTGTCACACTGTACAAAACACTACAAATACATTACTTTATTTCATTCTCCCAGGACACCTAAAAAATATCACTGTCCTGATATTTTTTTTTTTTTTTCTACTTAGAAAAGCAAAGATTTAGGCTGAGGGCCATCTGATCCCAAAGACCACATGAGTATATTTAGAGGAATTGGTCCCCTAAATCCAATAAAAGATACAATAAATTACAACATCTTTAATAGAAAAGCAGAAACAATCTCCCAAGTCAACTTACTTTGTGGAATTTGAAGAAAAGAATTATCTCACCTGTAGCGCTACTATAAGTTGTAATAAATAGTTTTGAGTAAAATGATGATGGAGCCAAAAATATTTGTAAACAGTATTTTGGAGATAGCTCAGATAGAGTTTAAGGCAGGGGGTTGTATCTCCTTTTGCTTTTGAGAGTTATTTTCTGATTATCCTCTGATTAGGGTGAAGTGGAGATTCTTTGCTTTCCGGTCAAACCAGCTGGGCTTGTCCCAGCAGGGGAAGAAAAGCATGGCATTGCTATAATTATCTTTAGAACACACAAAGGCAGGCATGTAATGTCCCTGTTTCAAATCCTTTAGGACCCCCTGACTCCCATAGTAGAATACTTGAAGCACCAGGGCAGGGCAGACAGGGCTATGTCATCCCATTCTGATCTGCTGCCCATTCTCTTCCCAGCACTCCACTCTTCCACAATGAGCAGCAGTGATGCTGTCCCATCCCCGCCCAAGTTCCTGAGCCATCTCTCCCCCACAGGGAAGCAGCGAAGCACCCTCTGCCTCTACTTCAAGCATCACAAAGGACACTGTCCTCCAGCGTGCCTTCCCTGGATGGAAACAAGGACTCCTCTTCTCATCTCCATGCCTGCCTCATCAGGGCAGGTACCTGGTGTCCTGGAGTCCCTGGTCAGCATAGTGACTTCTCACTAGACAGCAAGCCTCTCCAGGACAGGTACTATGTCTTACCAACTTGGCATCCCCTTACTTTGCTTAATAAAGCAACTTTATTAAGTTGCTTTGCATGTTCATGGAACAAATGACTCTCATTGGAACTGATTCTATATGCCTAGGTTTAACCAATAAAAGTTAGTCACAAAATGGGAAACTAAGGAAGCCAAAGAAACTGACAATTTTTAACTGGACTACAGAATTCTAGAGGAACTTTTGTGTTTCCAACCCTTGGTTTTCTCATCTATGAAATGTAAGAGTCAAAATTTAACTCTAAATAATGTCACCAACAGCTACAAAGAGCTAGAACCAGAGGCTGGTTCTCCATCTCCAGATTCCAGTAGAGTTTTCCTTATATCACAGGACCTACCATTGGACATTGACATTGTACCAGCCTTGACATTGTAGCAAAATCTTAGCAATTTGAATGCCAGTAAGATCTATGAGCCCTACATCTCCAGTCCCAATATATATATATATATAAAATATATTTTTTTTGAGACAGAATCTTGCTCTATCACCCAGCTTGAGTGCAGTGGTGTCATTGTAGCTTGTTGCAACCTCAAACTCTTGGGCTCAAGTGATCCTCCTGCCTCAGCCTCCCCAGTAGATAGGACACCACCACATCTGACAAATTTTTCTATCTCTAGTAAAGACAGATCTCACTCTTGCTCAGATTGGTTTTGAACTCCTGAGCTCAAGGAATCCTTCCATCTCAGCCTCCCAGAGTGCTAAGATTACCGGCACGAACCCAGTGATATTTTATTAGTGATTTCGCTTGAAAGAAATGACCACTGGAAATCTTACAATTCAGGTACAAAATACTGCCAGATGATAAAAACTACAGATTGTGCAGTGTTGGAAATTATGCAAGGAAAACCTTTTCTTTTTTCTTAGTTTATAAAATTTACAAATGGTGGCTCTCTATGCATAAAAATATTCTCGAGCTATAAGATACCACTTAATAGATAGTCATAAAATTTTGAAGTATGCAACTTTCAAAATGGAAAAAGATTAAAGAAAGTAGGTAATCCTAAAAGGAGTCAGCAGTTATCAATAGTTGTATTCTCTATGTTGTTCACCACGTAAAAGAATGAATGGAGTCAACTAAAAATCTAATTACAAAGGATAATAAAATGCATTTCAAAAGCAAAATGATTGGATGCAGGTAAAATATTTTCAGGCCAAATTTTGCACTGCAAAAAGCAGGGAGAAAAAGGTAACTTTCAGTGTATCACAACCAATTTAAAAGAAAGACGTCCTTCAAAGTAAAATCAAAGTATTTCACAAATTTCAAGATATTTTAACTATTTGTATTCCTGGCATATGGAAGGAATATATATGGTACACAGCTGTCTTTACACTGCCCTTTTTGTTACCAGAGAGTACAGAAAAAAAAAAGACCTTGTAGGAATGAGATATATTCTTTTTTGTCAAAAAAGAGTTGCACTTTCATGATTTCCCATGAAACAGCTGCAAAAATACCTACAGTAGGGCATCTGGAATTCTTAAAAGTGACTTGAGGATTTGCGGCTAATGAAACATTGTGAAATAACACTCACCATGTTGTAAAAACTACCCTTAACCATTTATTGTCATTTTTTAAGACAAAAATGAAAGGTACCCTAAGCATATTAGCCTAGCTTGATTAGAAGAAAACACTGAAGTGACAAAAAGATGGTGTAAGTAGGTGCCTTGCCAGGAACAGAGCTTGACATGGCAGTATATTTAAATCTCTTTTAAAGGTTATGAAGAAGACTGTAGTAAAATCACAACATGATGGCCATCACATCCACGTTTGATCAGATTGTGAAGTATCATCAGTAATAACTTTCATGTTCTTAAAAAATGTGGTTTCCTGTTGAGACCAAGCACTGTTCTCAAGGGGGAGGAGGGGAGAAGGAATTCTCTTAAAGATGTTTTTCATTTTTACCTCTCACAAAACAGGACTATCAAAATGAAAGCAATGGCCTTTCCATGAGAACTTGGGTCAAATAAACCACGTATTGTTCCATCTTAAAATGAAACATCTGGCTGATTTAAGAAGAAAACGAGCTTAATTATTCTTGAACATCTAACAGAAAGAGGTTAACTTCAAAATCTATATGTCTTTCCAAGCTAAACACGGAGGTGGAAAAAAAAAAAAGAAAACTATGAAGTTATTTTTGACTCAGGAAAGTAGATCTGGAGGTAATTTAGTGAACACAAATTACCATTGACAAGGGAAGAAATAATTTATTCTCCTGGTGAGTCTTTTTATATGAGTGGGCAGTGTGGAGCTGTCAGCAGGGAAAAGGCATTTGTATGGATTTAAAATAATTGAAATCCAAGTCCAAAATCCTATAAGATATCCAGGGTATCATATAAAGTTGTGAAACTCCTTGGAGAATTTTAACTTCTAAACTGAAGCATGAGGGTGAAATGATGACGCATACATTCAGGGGGAGGAGAGTCTCCAGCTTGGAGAGAGAATTAACCTAAAGTATTTCTTAACAAATTCTTTTCTTTGGGGCTCACTTTTAGTTTTTGTTATTGTCCCCTGGGTTTTCAATCCAAGGGTCTCTTCTTACTAACATCTCAAAGAATGTCTGCGTGGAAGTCCTGCCTCAGCCCTGGGGGCTCCTCCCAGGGGCCCCTTCTTTCAGTGGGGACCTGGGCACACTCTGAAGATGGCACTACTAGGCATAATCTGCTTGAAACCATGTGGTCTTTCTCAGCTGAAACTGTGGGACATGAGGGAAGTGAAACCTGAATTTGGTACTTGGCCAACATTTCCCTCCAATGTCCATGTGGGCATCAGATTTAAGAAGGGGACATGATCAGGTTTTCCAAAAGGTACAGAGCAACTTCAAGGCAACTGCTTTCTAACAGACGAAAACTTAACAATTATTCTCAAACTCAGTCGCATAATTAGAAGAAATCCTTTCACAAAGGCTCACCTCCTAGACATTCTCAAGTTACTATCCTTGGCCACCTGGCCTGTACCTCCTGCCATCATTCCTCCTTCCAGTCTCCCTGGTGTGAAACTCCAGATGCCTTTTTGGAAAACCTAACCCTCCTGACAGGCTCATTTCAGGGCCTGTCCTTTCCTAATAAATATGCCGCACAGCACTATATTTTCTCGAGTTTAGAAAGCTTTCTAAGAGGAAGGGGGCCTAGAAGGAATGGTGATGACTGGTATTTGGCATTTTAAGTCTTGTAGAACAAGCCATCCAGCCCCGTTTCCAGGATGGAGCCACTGTGTGTCATGCAGAGCACTATAAATGCTCTTTCTTAATCTTCAATGACTTTCTCCTTTCCTCTTTCAACCATCTATCAGGAATAACCATATAACTTTGGTTAGTATGCTCTTGGAAATATACAGATACTCATCAGACAATCTGAGGTGACAAATAACTCAAATTCTTATCCCAGGGTCCTCATAGTCTCTTTCTGAGGTAAGAAAATGATAGTGACACCTGAAATTATTTTGCTAAAGAACACACGGCCATATTAAGGTGGAAAGTTGTACGGATAATCTAAAATAATCTGCATCCAATGGTGTACGTATACCAGAAACAATATATGATCAAAATTTGAAAATCTGTCATAACTCAAAGAGAATGCTAAAACTCTACTCTAAAGTCTGAATGCAGGAGGTACTGAAGATAGTAAATTTGCAGTGACTCTTCAGTATAACATCCATGTTTCTGGGGATTAAAGTGATCTATCTCATTATGCAGAATATTCAGAAACTCAGCCAAGTCCAATGTCTAGCTCTGTGATTCTCAAACTGCAGGAAATGTGTCTGTGTGTACATGAGAGAGTGTATGTGTGCAGAAAGAGAAGCGACGGCAGAAGACAGTGTACATGTGTACGTGCTGATGGGGACCAGTGGCATGGGGGCAGGTGATGGCACACAGAAGAACATCAGGTGTTTTTCGTGACAAATGTGGCTCAGGAAAGCCAAAGCCAAATTTCATGAAGAATCAGGAGTCACTCTAGAAGCTCTATATATTCAGGACCTATTTTAGGCAAAACTGTCTGTTTTATCATCTATAATTTGCAAGACTAACCAGAAAACTAGACTTACCAGGAATCGTGTCATATAACAAGTTATTCGTTCAATGAATCCCACAATTTGAGGGAATCAGAAGGTCATTCATGGCAGTTGTACACTTTCTCATTTAACTTCCTGTTTTCACCCTTCTGTGTTTATTGTCTAAATTGGTTTAAGAAGAGCAGGAGGTGAAACAAAGTGAGGGGGAGAGAGAAAAATGGTGTCTGCTGGTTATAATTTGAGCCCCAGTGAAGGGAAGAGGAGTTTTAGGCTGAGGATCACCAGAAGGGAAGTTTGGAATGAGCAGCCTGAGGCCCCAATTTAATCACCATGTGTAGGCAGTTGACGATGTGTTGACACCAGGTAGCAGAATTGAATCTACACTGGTCGGTCGGTTGTGTGTGTGTGTTTGAGGGTTACATGAATGCATCATGGAAGAGAAATGAGGAGTTATCTCTATTTTAAGAAAGAAAATCAATAAAAAATTCAGGCAGTGGAGTTCATTTTCAATGTGCTGTGAAAGATAAGTCATGAATTATGTACTAAAACAAAGACATTTGACTTTATTTCCAAAGGTAATATTATACTTAAGAGCTCAAAATATGAATGCAAAGCAACCAGCTGACTTTGATATTATGCTGGTCAACAAATCTTAAAAAAAGAGTTCTGTTAATGGCTCTTTTTTTAAGGACAAGAACAATGATGCCTAGTCCCAGCATTAGGTTGCTTTTACGATTCTCTGATCCTTCCAAGAACTGTTAGGAAATTCTTCATTGTAAGGCCTCTGGAGAAAAAAAAAATGCAAACATAGGTATTTATTACCCAATCTAAAATTATTTTAGTAGGGAGTTGGAAGGTTAGGTGGAACCATAAAATGAAACTAAACAATTTAATGTTGCAACTCACTCAACAAAGTTAAATCCAGGATACACAAGTCACTGAGTTGGGAGAGAATCTTCTGGAAGAAGTTGTAATTAAAGTAAGAGGACTTCTCATCAAGACAGGGCCTTAGGACTTTGGCGCTACAGCCCAGCCTTGTTTCCAGGGAGAGAAAAGAAACTTTATGCATTCTTTGAACCTATCTTCAGTGCTTTAGAAAAAAGAACGAGAGAGAGACTAAAGCCAAAGAAATAAAGGAAGGGAGGGAGAGAACGTGAGGGAAACTATGACGCATGAAGGATAAAAAGAAGGAACATCTGCAGGATAATTAGCAAATTCCTTCGCAAACAGAACATTTGAAACTTTAAACTTTTCAACACCAGCTAGACCGCACTGTCTTCAAAATACTGTTTATTATTATTTTCTATTCTAAATTCAGTCAATTCAGGAACTTTTTTAAAGAGGAAAATAGGAGATGGAGCGGGGAGAACTTCTTCTGGAACTACCATTTTAAATCTCAATCTATTATGACGTTTGGGTATTTCGTTTCCATGAAGAGGGGAACATTGCTTTAAATATAATTTTCAAGCCTGTTACATATTCAATTTTACCCATATTTTGCATTAACTTAATGTGAGGTCAGAAGGCACAACTCTAGAAGCCAAATAGACAACGTATTTCATTTCCTTCAGTTGCTGAGAAAAGCTAAGGCACAAAGTGTATTTCTCATCAGGCAAACATAAAGGGAGCTGGAAATGGTTGTGTCCCATATCCAGCTGAGTATTGGTGAGCCAGCAGTCAATTAGCCTGCAAGAGTCTGAGAGGGTTTGAGGAAGGAGACTGGAAGTCAGATCTGTTTTTATACCTGATGTTTTAAGCATAAAGGGTAAAGCGAAGTGGAAAAGGCTAAAGAGAGGCAAGTTAAGGAAATGAAGTTTGCCTCCTATCTGAGCAAAGATACGAAAACACATTGAAAGTCCTGCAACCCATCCCTACCAGGCCAATGTAATGAGAAAAGGACGCCAGGCAGCAGAGCAACAGAAAGTAGCTGGGAATTGTCTCTGGAAAGGTTTTATCCATCCCTCTTGCTCAGCTCTTAATTACCTTCTCCCTTCTCCCTTCTCCCCTCCTCTCCATTTCTCTTCCACCCCTTCTGACACTGGGCCAGGACTACTGTATCTCCACCGAGCTCAATATTGCAATACAACAACCTTTTCTGAGCCTAACACAGAGGGTGATTTGACAGAAAGGCAGGATTCTGGTGGCTATCAGGGAAGAGGGACGAAAGATGCTTGTCATTGCAAACTCTGATGTTCACATCTATAAGTCTTTAGGTGATTGCAGTCAGCGAATATGTGCAATTTCTTGGCATCCCTCAAACTATCAAGTTTTATAACATGAATAAGAATTTGCATACATCTGCTTCAGTAACTCAAAATACTTACAACTATTTACTCACTACCATCCACTCGGGGTGAAACTAATCAGTGGTTTATTTGCTCATTTACAGCTGGGCTCCCTAACTGCCCTCCTACTCCCCAGGCTGTGGAGCAGTACTGGTCCATATCCTGTCAGGAACTGGGCTGCACAGCAAGAGGTGAGCAACAAGCAAGCGAAGGAGTCTTCATCCGTATTTACAGCTGCCCAGCATGACTGGCAGTGCCATCTGAACTCTGCATCCTGTCACATCAGGGTGGCATTCGATTCTTATAGGGGTGGGAACCCTACTGCAAACTGTGCATGCGGGGAATCTAGGTTGCCAAGCTCCTTTGAGAATCTAATGCCTGATGATCTGAGGTGGAGCTGAGGCCATGATGCTAGGAACTCCTCGCTGCAGGGAAACAAGCTCAGGGCTCCCACTGACCCTGCATGGTGGTGAGTTGTATAATCATTTCATTACATATCACAATGTAATAATAATAGAATTAAGGTGCACAATAGATGTAATGTGCTTGAATCATGCCAGAACCACCTCCTACTTCCCATGGAAAAGATTGTCTTCCACGAGACCACTCCTTGGTGCCAAAAAAGATTGGGGATGGCTGATTTGAAGAAAGGGTCAGTTATATCATGAAATGTTACAAAATGCTGCTGTCACAGCTCCCCCCTTCAGTGTCTGCCTCAGCCTTCCTGGTGACGTTATCAGTGCATACACCTCACTAGAGTTCACAGATCGATGACTGACATTACAGAAAAAGGTCTTAATGGCTCATTTAGTCCCAGGCCAGTCTGCCTGGAAGGAGAGAGGGAGGAAACGTGTGGATTGCCCACCCTTCTGAATGTGATCTTAGCATTTCCTGCCATGTGAATCAGTTGAAATAATAATGTATCTGAGGAAAATTCTTGGTGCTTTCTGAGAATACACACCAGTGGGTAATTTGATGGCACCTCCAAATAACAAGCCTGACATCAGCACTGCTCCAACAGGTACATTAACAAATGTTTCCATTTCCCTAATATCCTCTTACCATGTGCAGCAGTAAATTGATCTCATCAAGTACATATTGCCCACCTGAAAAAAATATATTTTTTAGACATCTTGTCCTGGCTGCATAACAGTCAACAAATATCACCTATGCACTTAAGTTGTGCAGGGTAGGTAACCACTGAATGCTTGTTAAATTGCAAGAAAGACCCTTTACCCGGATCTCACCAAAATCTTTCCTCATAAGCATGTGAAACACTCCTGAGTGCTATAAAAACTAACATAATTATATCTATAAGAGTCCAAGTGGGAAAAGAGAAACCACTCTGGGTACAGAAAATAGAGAAAATTAATTCCTCACATAAATGAGAGAAACTGAGAAGATGAACCGGGCATAGCGGGCCTGGGATCAACCAGAGCAGGGACTTGCTGGCTCTCCAAGGCTGGAGGGGTAGAGACAAAGGTCACAGCTCCCTGAGCCCAAGGGTCAGGGTCACAGGAGCCAGCAAGCAGCCCAGGGCTCTGGAGCTGGGGTGGGGAGACACTGCCCAAGCCACAGGAAAGTTACTGCTCTTTCTTCCCCCTCTGTCTCTCACCATTGCCATCCCTTAGTCAAATGCAGCAGAAAGACAGTTGACAGGGAAGGCTGGGAAACTCAGCCAGCAGGGGTGACGCTACCAGTGACATTGAACAGGGAAAGTAGGGAAGGTCAAGGCCTGGAGCTGAGAGCAGATGGCCCAGGGCTGGCACAATGGGGGTGTGTTAGTTGACATTAACACCGATGCTAAATACATTCAGAAAAGAAAGAGGCACTGTTGTTCCTGAAACATTACAAGTGCTCAGTATAGTTTTCACTGTCACATAGACATTTATATACACACACACATATCTGAGTGACTCAAAGATGTCACCCAGGAGCTCATGCAAAATTGGGAATAGGGACATCTGAAAAGATGGCACCAAATTTTAGTTATTTCTCTCCAGTGTTGTCTAAACAATCAAAAGGGATCACTGCACATATGCCATGTTGTTGGAATCAGCACCTCGAATCCCAGCAGCTAACTACTTAATCTTCTTTCTCTTTACGAAAGCCAATATTGGCAGAGCTGGGAATCTGGCAGCCCATGGAATGCAAATTTACCACCAATCTGTTTTGCCCAGGCTTTTACCAGTTCTCAGAGCCTATGGTGTCTGGCTTGTGGCTAGACCACAATTCTGACGGCAGTTGGCAAGCGGGGGCCACGCCAGGCTGACTTCACAGTGATGAGATCAGAGCTGGGGTTGGGTTGCCAGCCTCAATACGCTGATGTCAAAGCTAGCCCACTCCTCCAACCTGCTCAGTTTATTGGCTAATGTAATTGACTAATGTAATTGGCCAAGCGTAATCCAAGGACTAAAGACCAAACAGCTATTTAAGGCCCTGGTAGATGCATTTCCCAGCAGCTGCCCTTAGTAAACACTTTATATCTGTCACATACTGTGAGGCAAGATCTTGGAGTTGGACACATCTGGCTCTAAATGCCAATCCTTTTGTTTTACTGGCAATATGGCACTGGGCATTTCAAACCTTTCATCTGTAAATAGCAAGAATGAGGTTAGGATTAAGGGCATGGCGCGTGTGTAAATACTGCCTAGTACACTCTAGCATGGAGCATGTGATCAACCGGTGACACCTCCTGTAAACATGGATGTTTAGTAAAAATTAATCACTGATAATCATGACAATCTATGAACAAGATGGTTTTGAAGATGGAATGTCAGGCCAACCACTAAAATAAAATTATGGTGTAAATAGCAAAATCAGTTGCACATGTATGTTTAATGATGTATACATTCCTTGCTTGGGACAAAAGAGTTCCCCGGGGCTGCTTAATTTGGCAAATGACACTCCAACAGCATTTCCCACAATCTCAGATCATTATTCTGATCCATGAAGTCACAGCTTCAGGAAAGGAACTTGCTGAACTGGGTCAGTAAGTAGAAAGGGACAAGTAATACCAATGACCCCAGCTTTTCACTGTCAACTGAGAAAAACTCAGTCTGAAATGTTTTTCAATGTCAAGTGTGTGTCTTACTGGCTGTAAATGACATTGAAGCACTCATAATTTGCTGTAGTAGAAATTTGGAAAGGAATTTCAGACAAGTTTAGTATTTATGAAGGGAGTCCTGTCTAGCTCTTCAATCTAAATAATTCTCTTTCTTTTTCTTCAGCTTCTCTGACCCTCCTATCAGTGTTTTCTGCCTTCCCCATGCACTCTCTCCTACGCACGGATCGCTCCCCATGCAATCAGACACATTTAATCATTTATAGCAAAGCATCCAACAGGCCATCTAAAAAAATGTGAGACATATCCAAGTAATTATTTTAAGGATTTTGTTATTTCAAAATTTGAGAAATCTGCACATGAGAAGGGTCCAAAAACTGAGTGGCAACTGCTTTTCTTTCAGGGGGTATGTTGACATATTCAGCAAATAATTTCCAAAACACTATGGGATGTTTGAAGTTGTTTTTCTCTCTAGACAATGTGTGTGGCTTGAAAATCACTTCTGTGCAGCACGTTTTCTTAGATTGGCTTGCCAGGTGACCAGAAATAAAAAACAGGTTCTTAAAAAATCACCTCCTCCAACACCTATCTCCCCCCAACTCGAGGGGCTCTAGCACATTCCAACTGTATAGTTTTTACTTTAACGCCCTGTGTGGCCTTGCTCAGTTTAGATTTGAACCCAGTTCAAAAAAGCACATGTCCAGGAAAAGATTGTGCAAGAGTTTCATGTTTACGCTGCGCTGTATGTTCTTAGCAATGCTAGCCATGTCATCCATAAACATCAATCTAAATTTTATGAGATTACCAATCAACTTTTCAGCAAATATGATAGATTTCAAGGCAAAAATGAAGAAAATACTAAATAAAGCAATGTTTTCCCAAAAGTTTATATAAGACAATTAACATGAGTGCATTTATCAAGTCAGTGGAGCAAACATTTGTGGAGCGGCTGTCTTTGGGCATGGTGCTGTTGCTAGGTGCTTGGAAAAACACAAAAGTGAGCAAGACCAAACCCTAAGCCTTCACTCAGAAAAATTATACTATACTGCTGTCTTGATTTTGTGGAGGGCTTTTGCTTTCCCAGCACTTCATTACATCTGATTTCAAGTTAGTAAGTAAATCATTGTACAATCCCTATCCACGTGGATAAAGAAATTGATCTGGGGTGTATAACATAGTCAATGAATTGATCCATTGTCTCTAATTATTAAGTTTTAGGGGTGGATAACAGTATTTTTATTAAGATTAAATTCCTTAAGTTTCTCTCTACTATGTTAGTCAATAGAACTTTTATCCCAGAATTGGTAAAAGTTAACAGTTATATAGTAGTTACTATGTGGTGGGCACTGGCCTAATTCTAAGTATTTTATATTAGGCTTCTCTAATGCTCAGCACAGTCCTTTAGATGGGATTCTAGCTATCTTTTGCTATATAATTAATTAGCTTGAACTTAGTGGCATGAAAGAACAACTATATTACTATGCATTCAGACTGTCTGGATCAGGAAATCAAATAGGGCATAGGAAATCAGACAGGAAAGACTTATTTCTACTCTATAGTATCTGAGTCTGAACGGCTATAGGTGACCTGACAAAGTAATTGTGGCTGGGGTCATCTGAATGATTCTTCCCATATGTCTGACACTTGGCCTGTGCTGATATGAAGGCTGGACTCAACTGAAACTGTATATTTGAGTCCCTACTTGTATAGCCTTTCCATATAGTTTGGGGATCCTTACAACATGATAAAATGCTTGAACTTCTTCTTATTTTTTTTTATTTTTGGTTTTTTTTAAGATGGAGGTCTCACTCCATCATCCTGGGCAAAACAGATTGGTGGTAAATTTGCATTAGCTGCAGGGTAGAGTGCTGTGGTATCATAGCTCACAGCAACCTCAGACCTCCTGGGCTCAAGTGATCCTCTTGCCTCAGCCTCCTAAGTAGCTGGGATTATACGTGCCCACCATAAGACCCGGCTATGTGCTTGAACTTCTTATGTGGAAGCTCTGAACACCAAGAAGAAGTGTTCCAGTAAACAAGGCAAAAGCTAGATGACTTTGTATACCTGGCCTTGGGAGCACTGACTCCATCATATTCTATTGGTCAAAGTAATCGCCAGCCTATGTAGAGTCAAGAGATGAGGGTGGGGATGGAGAACACAGAGTCTACTCAACATGGAGAGTGTAAAAAAATTAGTAACCATGTTTAAGACCGCCTCCAATTGCTATTATTACCTGCATTGTATAGAGGAAACTGAGGCATGGAGATGCAAAGTAGTTGCATATTGAGTAAGAGGTGGAGGCAAGACGTGAAACCAACCTCTCTGGTCAAGACCCATGTTCCTTGCCAGTAGCTATGCTGCTTCCAGTTTCAGTCTTGCAATTTATTTAACACATGTGTATGCCTGTCTCTCTATTCAAGGCTCAGGGGATCTAGCACTAGACAAATGCCCTTCTTTTAGCATTTCCATTCTGTTATGGAAGAGAGAGAGGGCAGACAAATAAATATATAATTGACACATGATAAGGACTAATTCAAAAAATTGAGCAGAATAAGTAGGTAAAGAGTCACAAGCAGTTATCTGATGATGCTATTTCATGTAGGATAGTCATGAAACACCTGTATGAGGATGTGACAGTGATATGAATGGAAAAATAATAATAGTCCATCATGTGGATTTCTGGAAGATTTGTATTTGAGGTAAGGAATACCCCTGAGGGCTCCAAAGTCTGGATGGAGAGGAGAGACAAAAAAGGATTTCAGGCACACCAACGTCCGAGGGAACAGTGGGATTAAAGGGACAGAGTTGGGAGCTTACTTGCTAAATGTAGCAAGAGCATGGCATCATGACCATCCTGAGCAGACTGCTTATGGCCACTGAGAGGAGGTGTGGTCAGCAAGGTGCTGCAGAGTCAGATCCTGTAGGTCCTGGTGAGTCCTTGTGAGAACTTTACTTGGAATGACTCAGGGGAATAAGGAGCCATTGAAGGTATTTGAGCAGAGAAGTGACATGCTCTGAGTAGATCATGAGGAGCAATAGTGGAGGTGGGGAACAGCTAGGAGGCTGTTATAGTTTAGGCCAAAGAAAATATTTGTTAGACCAGGATGGAGGTACTGGTGATGGTGAAAAGTGGAAAGATTGTTGATCTGTTTTGAAAGTAAAGACAGAAGATTTGCTCAGGGGACTCTGAGAGAGATGAAGGCATCAAGAATGGCTTCAAAGCCTTGTCCTGTGTTGTCACTTGCAGGGATGGGGAAGAGGTTGAGGCAGAGGGAGTCTGAGAGATAATGGAATTCAGTCTTGTGTTTTTGATGTGCTCCATGGACAATAACCATTGGACTTCTGGAGGAAATGTTGAGGAGGCAGAGAAATGAGTCTGGGGATCAGGGCAGCAGCCTGCCTCAAAGCCTTGGAATCATCCTCTCTTCCTTTCTTTATTCTTTAGTTCCAATCAGTTACTAAACACTATCAATTTTGCCTCGAAAACAAGCTCTTTCTCACCTGCCCTTCTTTTTATAATCACTACTCCCCCCTTATGCCTAAGCCCTCTCCACCCTCATCTTAATCAGTACCCATGCCTTTCCTCCCTTCAGTCAAGCCTAAGAAATGCCACCAGATCAATCTTGTTGAAAATGCTGGTCTCCTGTCACTCATCGGCCCTAAAACTTCTACAAGCATCCAAGTTTCCTTAGCAAAGGTCCTCCAGACTCCAGCGGCCAGAAGAAATCACTGGAGACAGTACTACATGCAGATTTCCAGGCTCCACTACCAGATATTCTTCTTCTGTGGGTCCAGGAGGGACCCAGGAATCTGTATTTATGACGTAGCCAAGGGTAACTCTATTCAGGCTTGGGATATGCCTTTGTATGTGTGTGTGGGGGGGATCTTCTTGCCTCAGTTAGCTGCTGAGCCTGCAAAGGAAGGGACCATCTGACATTCACCTAGATGGGCACAAAACTAGGCATAGAGAAGATGGGTCATGATAAAGAGTCAGATGCACAAACCTGTGTGAATTTCTTTTCAAGAGCTGTCTTTGAGTTCCCGTGGCACCTAGTGTGTGCCCATGGATATTAAATTAGTAAAGCATATCATCTCTAGTTTGACTTAGTTTAGCCAACATATTTATAATATGAGAAGCCCAACTCTTTAGTTAATGATTTTATGAGCAGAACTCCATTTTACAAGTTGAGAAACTTGAATCTTGATGAGTTTAATGAGCTTTTCCAATGAGTCTGTAGAAAGGCTGGGACTCAAATCTTGGCTGTACTCAATAGCTGTGCTCCCCAGGGAAATACCCAAGAAAGTGGTACTCTCTCATTTCTGTGAAAACTCCTTGAAAAAATTACTTTCGCTCACTTTTTCACTCTATCCTGGTGACCTCTTCTCAATTCACTATAATCAGTTTTTTCTTCTCACCATTTTATACATCACAGTCACCAATGACCAAAATCTTGCTCTACCCAATGGTCACTCCTCCTCAGTCTTTATCTTATGTGACCTTCCAGCAGCACTGGACATGGCTGATCTCCCCCTTCTTTTCAAAATGTCTTTTGATATTTTCAGTCTTAGTCTTTTTCTGATCTTCATATGTATATATTCACTTGGTTGTTCAAAGAACCTTTCCAACTTAACCTGACCTAAGAGAACTTCTAATTTCCCATCCCCCAAATCTGATTAGATCTGAATTGGGGAGGTCAGAATACTGTAATCGAGCACTCCAAAGGCAATGAGACCACTAAGGTTTCAGTCCATCAACGTGGAGCTTTGCTATTGATTAAGTGTGGCAAGGGGCTGAATGGGCATAAATGGCACAGTGAATTTTTTTTAATGTAGAGTAGTTCTACGACTCATTTCCAGAAAGCTCAAGTTCTCATGAAGCTTGGTACATGATGTCTAAGGCACTTCCCTACACATATCTGTAAGATGGACATTTTATTCAGAAACATCTTTCTGAAACTGATTCGATGTTGAGAGAAAAGATAGGCATTGAGGAGAGAGTGAGATCAAAGAAGATTAGCTAAGTGACCCTAGGGCCCGCTCTTGTCCTATTATCCGCTGATACAGACATAATAAGAGCACCCAATGTCAATCTCATGGTCAGAGAACTGAAATAGAGACTGGCCTCAATGGGAAATAAGAGTAGATCACAGACAGGAATTGGGGCACCTCTCTCCTTCCTTCAGTAAAGTATGTGGTCACCAAGTGCTTCACTTTTAACTTCTATGGACCAAAGAGTCTTCCTCGGATGCTTCTCCCTACTTCTTTCTCCAACTAAACTTATTTCGTTAACTCATGGCCTGATCCCAATCTATACCACGTTTCAGGCCAGTCTTCCATCTCTTGGTTCAAATCCCAAAGAAAAGAATCATATTGGCTGCTGAATACCAACGAGTTGTCTGACCTTGAATCAGATGCGTGGCCAATAAGAGTAAGGGGCCATGTTTATCCAATCAAGTATATGTGGCCAATAAGAGTGGGGGCCGTGTTTTTCCAACATGAACATTTGAGTTCACAAGCTCCATAAGCGTGGGCATTTCTCAGTGAGGGGAGCTCCTTTAAGGTAAATTCCAACCTATTGTGGACTGTGTAATGGTAAATAGCTAAGAAGAAAGTTCATGTTTTCTTGATAAACACTCCCTGAGCATAAACTTTGCATATAAGGATGAGTGAAAATTACAGAAGGAGGAAGTGAATGCAAAGGAAAAAAGAAAAAAGGAAAATATTGGTTGGATTGTAGCCAGTAGTTTCTCAGCTGCAGACATCTGGAGCTGAGACAAGGCAAGGCGAGGAGCTCTTTTTTGTGGCAGCTTGCTGCTCCTGCCTCCGAGGAGGCTAGCTAGGTACGGGGATATTTACATTACGTTAACGTGGCTGGCTATGCCTATGCTCAGCACTTGGATACGCGGTTAAATAATCAGTGTGGTTTGGCTGCTGGTTTCTTTACTGTGGTTAAATAATTGGTGTTGTCTTGGTTGCTAGCTACTTTAAAAATGTATATATGCACTTGTTTCTCTCTCATTTTTTTCTTCCTCTTGAGCAATTTTGACAAGCCCTTGGCAGAAAAGTGGCTGACCATCTTTGAAAGGGGTGCTTTTTTTTCTCTCTCTCTCTCCTTTGTTGTTTATGTTTCCCCCAGATACTGCTCAAGGATTTGAGAATCTTAGAGACTTTTCCTCCCAGGACCTAGAAGGCCTTAGGAAGGAATTCAGTCCAGATTTTTTGTTTGTAAAGTAGAGATAAAGTTGAGCCTGAGGGCATCTTTGATTTTCCAGAAATACCAGAAATGGGCTCCACTTTTGTAATGATGATTTACTCAGTTCTCAGATGCACCATGAAAACAGGAAAAGAAAATTGGGATGGCCCCTGGAAAATGATCTCCGATAGTCATTGCCCTTTGTTATTTTTATTTTTATTTTTATTTTTTGCAGTTTTTGGCTGGGGCTGGGCTTGAACCTGCCCTCCCAGCCTATGGGGCCTGGCGCCCCACTCCCTTGAGCCACAGGTGCTGCCCTACCCTGTGTTATTGGTTACTGGGTCTCTAAAGCTAAAACAGCTTCTAACACCTATAGGCATGCAATATTTGTTCAATGAATAAAGGATAATAACAGCAAAAACTTGTAATTCAGGACTGACATAACTTCTATCCCAGCAGTTGGTTCATTTTGTCATTTTGTTGATTTGCTTGAAAATTGTCAAACTACCATAAAGTGTTCTGCCCTGGGACCATAGGAGGCTATTTGTTCTCCCCATGGCTCTGTCCTTTCCCAAATCCCTAAACCTACCCCTGACCCCAAACAAATGAAAATCAAAGCATTAGCCTTCTTTCAGCAGCAAACCGACTGGGAAAGTGCAGCAGTAGAGAGACTAAGCCCAGGAACAGTCACCACTGACAAAAACACAAATGCAAATTGAGGATGAAGGCCAAGTCTCAACTGCTGCCCCCAAACCACAAGCTCCTCAGGGAGCCACAGGACATAGGGACGCAATGCTGCAAGTCTGAAGTCAGATGCAGCCTGGAAAGAAACTTTTTAGAGTGGGAAGGTAGCAAGGAAAAAGCAAAGTTTTGTTTTTTAAATATGTCCCTTTAATAATAGGATAATTTCATCTCTAACAGAAATCCAGCAGTGGTTATCCAGATTGAAAAAGTCATGGAGATGTCTTTCCTTGTATGACTCCAGAAAAGGGTCAGGGAGAGGTAGTTTCTAAGATTTTAAAGGAAATCTCAGAAGATATATTAAGAATCAATTGTTTTTGCCATTTTAGTAAGAGATCTTATTTTTCTTATAAAAAGTCTTCTTTAATTTTTTTTTTTTTTTTTTTTGGCAGTTTTTGGCCAGGGCTGGATTTGAACCCACCACCTCTGGCATATGGGGCCAACGCCCTACTCCTTTGAGCCACAGGCACCGCCCGTTTTTTTCCTTTTCTTTTAAGACAGAGTCTCACTATGTTGCCCTCCCTACAGTACGTGGCATCGCAGCTTACAGCACCCTCAAACTCTTGGGCTTAAGCGATTCTTTTGCCCAACCTCCCAAGTAGCTGAGATTCGAACCTGCCAGCTTCTGTATATGTGGCTGGTGCCCCTACACATTCTGAGCTGACATTTTCTTTTCTTTTTTTAAGAATTGCTGATCAAGTGGGAGAAAACTGTCAGGAAATTCAGACCTACCAGGCCTCTAGGCACTGAGATTGGTGCTAGGGACAGGATAATGACAGAGGACATGGGTTTGGGCGGTCACTTCCTGGGTGATCTTTTTTATGAGTTGGATGGCTTTGGATTACTTTGCCTCCTTGCACTTAAATGTATTCAATCTTTCCCTTATCAATTTTCTGAGGACTTGAATAATGTGACTTACACATAAGAGAAATAAAAGTTAAAGCTACCATGAGATATAATCTTCACTTATCAGATTAGCAGACATGTTATGTGGTGGGTGATGATATGAAGAAACAAACACTCTTATACACTGGCACAACTTCTAGGGAGTACAATTGACCTATCAGAGGATATCTTATCTAACATAGTTTGAAATGCACCTTTTCAGTGGGGGAAAAGCTGAGGGATGAATACCTACTTATTGGGTATAATGAACACTATTCAAGGGGTGGACATACTAAACGCCTCAGCGTAAGCATTATAAAAAATATCCAAGTCGCAAAATATTTGTATTCCCTTAATATTTTCAAATAATAATAACAAATTTCATTCCTTTAAAATTATTAAAATGAAACAGAATGCACCTTCTCTTTGACTCAGTAATTCCACTAGTAAGAATGTATCTTTTAGCTGTATTGAAGTAATTAGGAAATGACAAACACACATGCAAACATGAATAGGCAAATATTCATTACACATGGGAATGATGAAATATTGGAATTTAAATGTTCAACAGTAAGGGACTGGTTAAACAGTTTATGGAATACTTTAAAAAGAATGCTATGTGCTTGTCAAAAAGGATAAGCAAATAATATGTCATTTCTTTATAAAGTAACACGTAACAGTGTCCCAAATATACTGTTAAGTGAAAAAAAGGCAAAGATGATGGCGCCTGTGGCTCAGGGAGTAAGGGCACCAGTCCCATATACCAACGGTGACAGGTTTGAATCTGGCTCCGGCCAAAACAGCAACAACAAATAAATAAATAAACAAAAGAAAAAAAAAAAGGCAAAGATCATTGTTTTTTAAAAAGACACTTATCTAGGGTGGCTCCTGTGGCTCAGCGAGTAGGGCGCCAGCCCCATATACCGAAGGTGGCGGGTTCAAGCCCGGCCTCGGCCGAACTGCAAAACAAAAAAATAGCCAGGCGCTGTGGCGGGCGCCTGTAGTCCCAGCTACTAGGGAGGCTGAGGCAAGAGAATCGCTT
>CAUYON010035212.1:0-18290 GCA_963573935.1 Arctocebus calabarensis
CCCCCCCCCCCCCCCCCCCCCCCCCCCCGCCCCCGCCCGCCCCCCCCCCCCGCTCACCAAGAATGTCTTGCCTGGCTCTGCTGGTGGAGTTCTTTTCAAGTCAGCCTCAGATGCCTTTTACCTCACCGAGGCTTCCCTGACCCACCCACAATCTCCCCTTCCTGCCTACCCCACCTCCGCGCTGACCTCTACCTCCCCTGCCTTCCATTGTGTTCTACACCTGGCCGGTGTCACTTGTCACACTCTGTCCACGATTGTTTCTTTTATTCCATTTATTTGGAAGCTTCCTGAGATCATATCTTACTGCTTCTAATCTGCAGTCACCAGAGGCTCACACATTAAATGTCTCTTCCTTAAAGGATGGGCTTCCTGCTTTGGCTTCTATTGTCTCTTCAAAGTTGAGGACCTCAAAACTCCAAAATTCAAGCTCCCATCTACTACGGGCCACCTGGGAGTTGGTGCTGTACACACAGCACCTCAGGGTCAGCATACTCTGATACATATACACTTAGACAGGCCCCATAATACCCCAACTCCCTTTGCAGATATAAATCCTGAACTTCCTCTTTCTGCCAACAACACTGCCCAGTGCAACTGGGGCCATCAAAACTCCACCCTAGGCCCCAAATGCTCAGAGTCACTCACAAATGAGCACTCTCAGAATTCATTCCCGAATGCCCCTTTGCCCTACCCATGCCTGTCTCCCCTTTGGCCTTGCCCTGGGCCCATCCATCTTTTTCAGGCCACGCCTCCAGTGCCGTGCACAGATGGACCCTCCTCTCTGGGTTTCAACCTTCTTGCTGCCTCCCAGCCAAGTCTGCAGGCTGAAGCTGGACTAACACACCCCCTTTCAGCACAGTGCCGGCCCTCACACTCTTCCCTGCTCATGGCAGCCCTGACCAGCCCAGGCACATCTCCAACAGATGCCATCACTTTTCCAGGCTGGAAAGCCCAGAATCAGCTTTATCTCCTCTTCCTCCTTTAGTGCCCAGATCCATTCACTCTTCTAGTATAATGACTTTGGAATCTCCCTCTTGGTCCCATCACCCTTTTTAGTCTTTGCCCTGAAACATTCATCACACCCAGTTACACTCCCACGGGCTCCCCTGAGTGAGGTCCTGCTTCCTTTCTAGTCCCAAGCATGCAGCTCCGGAGTCTGTGTCTCCCACCTCATTATAAGAATGGAGATGGGGCTCATCAATCCTGTGCCTCCAACATCTACAAGATTTCTTTATACAATAGGTGCTCAATAAATGAAGACATCCTGGATCAGAGCTTGCCTGAGTGAGCAAAGTCCAACGTTAAGCACCAGGGGAACCCTGAACCCTCCCCTCTGGAGACTGCTGGATAAGGACTTGGAGCAGGGGAGCAGGGGAGAGGTTCAGATTGAGTGCTGCAGGGCTTCTGAGAAAGAAGAGATGACTTGACAGCATACAGCAAACAGGTGGACAGGAGGAAAAAGGAGGAGAGGGGAGGGTTCAAAAGAGTTAAAGAGACAGTGAGTAGACCAGTGTGGGCAGCACAGCTTGGAGAAATAGGCCAGAATCCACTTGCAAGTACGGAGAAACACCAGGCTAATAATAATGACTTAGCTAACTTGTACTGAATACCTACTAGATATCAGTCACTAATCGATGTTGTGTTCATGGATTATCTCCAACATGGCATAGTAAGGCTCTTACTATGATTACACAGTCTGGTGTCAGTGGGTATACCCACTTTAGAGATGAATAAACTAAGGCACAGACATTTTATCTTACTTGCCCAGGGTCAAAGTGATTTACTTACCACAGTGATTAAGTGGTAAAGCAGGGTTAACTTGATGGAACAGCCTCCACACTCAGCCATTATCCTCTACAGCCTCCAGCTAAGGCTTGGTCTTTATCCCGAGGGAAGCAAGGAGATGGTAAAAATGAGGCGGGTGTTAGGGAGAGGAGAGCATTAGGAACGACACATACCACTGGCATTTTTGGAGTACTCATAGACCAACACCCTATACGGTAAATTTGGAAGGGAAAAGGAAAACCTGAATTCTAGGGTGGTAATTCAGAGGAAAGGGGTGAAGCAGCACTGTAGGAGAGGCTGCACTTCACCGGGACACCTGAGCTTGAGCTCGTGTTAGCACTTTTTAGGCGACTCAGTCCTTTCTCGGGGACTCAGTATTCGCATCTGTATGTGGAGAGGAAGAATTGGGATCCCTTCCAGCTCTGAGGTTCCATGGTTTTTATGAAGATTTTGCAATGGGAGGAGGTGGCCACCCAAATTCAACCATGGCACAGAATCAGCTAAACCCCAACTCCAGCCTCACATTCTTTATGGAGCCTCCCTGATTATAGCCTTCAACTCCCAGGCCCTGGTGTGACCACACACTGATGATGAGGCGTCTACTGTCACATTCTATTATGGGACTTTGAGGATCATGTCCTCACTAAACTCATACCCTGTGGCCTCGTCTTGTACTTCTGTGCACATTCACAATAAACCCTCACTAAAAACATTGTAATAAATTTTAAATAAACCACAAGACATGCAGATTGGAGCTTACCCTTCTCTTCCTTTTAGGCATGTCATTTACATCATGGACCAGGTAACCAGGACATATTCCTGTGTCAGAGCTCAGAACCGCATGGGCTTTGTACCCTTGCCAAAGTCATAGACACCTTCCCTGGATTCAAGGCCCAGCAATGCCACTTTTCGGCTAAGCAATGCTTAATCACATATGTTAAATAACACTAATTACTTCTCAGTGTGATATGAGGATTAAATAAGACTGTATGAGTTAATGTATTTTGCATTTTATGAAATGCTGTATCAAACATAAGGTCATATAAATTCTACAAGGCACCTAGCCAGATTCAAATTCTGACTCCAAAGGTGCACAAGTTTGGACTTGCCATTTAGCCTCTAGGCTTTTCTATTCTCGGATGCATTATATCCCTTTAGAAATCCTGTGGTCCACCTTGATGTGCCCGTTCCCACCCCTCCTCTACCCCTATGATCTAGGAATCAACCTCTCCCTCAGCCTTCCCCGCCTGGCTTCAAACTCTGATGCCCACTCAAGTCAGAAATAATTCTCTTCTTCTAGGCCATCATTTTACATGACGCAACTGCAACTGGTTTCAAACTGATTATACATCTCCCCTCTTGTCTAGGACCGCGGTCAGCAGGCTTTCCCTATATAGGTCTCTAAATAGTAAGTATTTGGGGTTTGGGGGGTCATATGGCTTTTGTTGCAACTTCTCAGTTCACTGTCATAGTATCAAAGCAGCCAAGTAAGTGAAGGAGCACAATTGTGCTCTCATAAAATTATATTTACCCAAACAGGCAGTGGGCTGGAATCGACCTCCGGGCAGTCATTTGCTAGCCCTGCTCTAGACTGTCCCCTTCCTTAAGTACCAACCGGATCTTACTCATCTCTGTACCTTCAAATGTAGCCTTGAGGGCAAGCACAAAGCTTAAAAGTGGCTCAGCAAGTAGGGCGGTGACCACATATACCAAGGGCGGCGGGTTCAAACCTGGCCCCGGCTGAACTGCATCAAAAATTAGCTAGGCGCTGTGGCGGGCACCTGTAGTCCCAGCTACTTGAGAGGCTGAGGCAAGAGAATCGCTTGAGCCCAAGAGCTGGAGGTTGCTGTGAGCTGTGACTCCACAGCACTCCACCGAGTGCAATAGAGTGAGACTCTGTCTCCACAAAAAAAAAAAAAAAAAAAAAAAAAAAAGAGGTCTTAAATAATAAGTAAAGAGTGGTAATAATAACAGTGCCCTTTTTTGAAGCATGATAAGATACAAAATATGGACAGTCTCCAACATAACGATGGTTCAACAATTTTTTAACTTTACATTGGGGATGATTAGGATGTAATCCTATCATAAGTTGAGGAGCTTCTTATGATTTACGGTGGAGTTACAGTTTCTACTGAATACTTATTGCTTTCACACCATCATAATGTCAAAAAGTTGTAAAGTAAACCATCATGAATCAGGAACCATCTGCTGTATGACTGGCATTAAACGCATTTTGACTGATGATATATTTGTCAGGTCATAGCCCCAAGCACCTGTGCTGAGAACTCTATAAGGCTGGTGTTTATTATTCCATTTTATGAATGAGGAAAAGGAGATTAAGTAATTTACTGGAGTCTGCACAGTTGGTAAATAGCAGAGCAGGAGTTCGCACCCAGGTCTGTGCAAAGCACAACTGTCATGTCGCACAATGCATTCTTGCAAATGGTAATTGGATGCACCATCAGTGATGAGGTTGAACAAAGTGTCTTCTAGCTCTCCCACCAAAGTCAGCACAGGCATTTTCAAGCTCCAGCCTGGCTGTAAGTGTGGGCCCAGGCTGCCCCTCTGGGTAAGGGAAGCACAACTTGCTCATTTGTCTTCTCCTCCCGTGCCGGAGCCAGTTCCCACATCTGCCTGGACAGGCGCAGCTCAGCAGCAGGCAGCATGACCTCTCTGAGCATGAACAAAGCCTGCCTGCCGGTGTGGACTGTTTTGTGCACTAAGAGCCCATTTTCCATCTGGAGCCCAGAAGGTGAGAATGGCTTTGAGTCACCTCTACACCTGCTAAGAGCACAAGGAATTTATGGGAATAGGGACAGAGGATGGAGGAGTTAAACCCAGATCTGAGACCAGTTACCCAACTTCCTATTCCCCACTCTGTCTCAAATCGCTACAGGATCCCAGCCCTTAAAATGATGAAGATAGAAAACAAGAAAGCAAGTTTAAGGAGCAAGACTGAGGATAAGGACCATGTCTTCTAAGTTGACCATTCCTCCCCCCCGATCCCAGATGCACATGTTCCAGGATTGGGAAAAGATATGAAGAATTCAGGTGTGAAACTGTGTGGTAGAAGATGACACTTTGAAGTACACAATGGAATTTAATCACTACACATCTAAGAGCTACTAAAGTCTCTGAGCTCAAGCAACTGAGATGGTGATTTTGGATAAGTCCCTGGAAACCAGTTGAGACTGTTGTCACAGGTGAGCCATTCAGAACACCTGGAGCAGAGTGACGGCTGTAGAGACAAAGTTCCACTTGCCAGAACTACCTGTGAACCCCACCTGTCCTTCCCACTTGCTCTAATCTTTCATTCGCACAACCAGTATGGATAGAGCCTGACTATATACAGACACTGTGTCAAACATAGCACCCCATTCCATTCTCTCTTCTCTTTCCTTTCCCCCCTTCTTCATGCCTCTCAGTCTCTCTTATCAGCTCTTTGCTTCCCTCGACATCCTCCTTAGTGCTACTTTTTCAACATGAACTCAGTGGCCTGGACCTGAACCCCCACCTTTTCTTCTGGAGTCAAGGGGCAGGGGTGGGTCGGGAAGAGTCACTGAGATGCAGAGGGCAAGTCACTCATGCAGAATTTGGGCCGTGGATCCTCAGAGCTCAAACTGAGCAGCAACGCAGTCTGACAGACCAAACAAATGTACCAGCTCTCCTCATCTGGTTAAAACACACACACATTACACAACCTTACCACATAAGGTAAAGAATACATCATCTTCTCCAAGGTAAATAGCAGTGACCTCACCCTCTATAGTGGGATCTCTAAAACCAAACTGGTATATTAGCCAGGATACAACCAGAGACCAGAAGACACTCTAAGTCTTTACAAAGGTATGTATTTCATGTGGGGAATTGGTTACACAGGTCACAGAGAAGCTGGGAAATCAACCAGAGGATGAGGGGGCTACTCCAGGCATCTGGAAGCAACCATCACCCCAAGGGCTAGAGGGACAAAGAGTGAGAGACAGCATTACCTGAGCCCAGGGGCCAAGGTCACCTGCCAAATGTGGGAAAGATAGATGCCATCTCATAGATGCCATCTTCTGGCTGTGTCCTCGCACAGTGGAGTAGGCAAACAAGCTTGGGTCTCTTTCATAAGGGCACTAATGGGTCTCCCTTGGGTCTCTTTCATAAGGGCACTAATCCCATTCATGATTCACCCTTATGACCCAACCACTTCCCAAAGATCCCACATCCAACATCATCACTTTGGAGGTTCAAATTTCAACATATGAATTGTGGAGGGACATAAGCACTCAGACCATAGCAGAAAACTTCTTGAGCTTCAGAAAGATGGCCCTGGCTACAATATGGAGGATGGACGGAGGGGAGACTGAGGCTAGATGACCAGGGAGAAAGCTGCTGTCTGTGCTTGGAGTCCACACTGGAGAAGGTGAAATCCGGGTCCCTGGGAGGAATTCACAAGGATCTCATTATAGTCAGGGCTTGATCATGTACCTAAAAAAGAAAAAGGAAAAAACAAAAGAGGGGAGGAAAAGAAGGAAAGAAGGGAGAGAGAAAGAGAGAAGGAAAGAGAGAGGGAAAGAGAGAAAAGAAAGAAAAGAAAAGGAAGCTCGTTGAGAAAGTTAAGCTTTTTCCCAATAAATCAGTTGTCAGGGGCTCGGGTTGCTAAGCTACAGGGAAAGTAGAACAGCCTGTGCCGCTAAAAGGAGCTTTGGGGGAGGCGAGTATAATCAGTTAAGTTGCTCCCTCCTCCAGGCCCAGAGAGCAGCCCAGCCAGGGCACCTCCACCTCCAGGAAGGGCTTGTGAGGTTCAAACCACGCAGCACCTCAGCAGAGAGAAAGACTTCGGGCCTTGGCTGTGAGAAGCCGAGATGGAATATGAGTGCTCAGGGCAGTGATGGCGAGACAGCCTCTGGCGTCCCCAGATGCCTGGGCCAGTGGGGCGTGCGCCTCATCTGTTATTCACTGCAGCTGCTGCCAGGCTGCTGTGGACCCCACCCCGGCCGGTGAATGCAGCACTGCTCCACTATCAGGGGTTGCGCATTCCAGTTGCTCTTTTAATGTGGGTATAGGCCATGGATTTTTCTGCATCTCTTATTCCAGAGTTACCCTGTGTAACCAAAGTGACTTTTTTTTTTTTTAAATCATCAAATGACTTGACTACCATCACCTGTCGTTTCTTCAATAAATTCAGACAGGGAGAGTTGCATTGCAGTAAGAGGCCCAGGAGTGGGGACTTCATTTACTTTTCGTGGTCATGAACGGACGGTGTGGCCCGTGGAATTCAAATGTGAAGCCACTGGCCTTATGTTTCCAGTGCATGTCGGGGCTGGGCCTGTGGGCCCGGAGCCTCCGGCTGCCACTTCCTCCAACTCTGTTTCCCTACACGAGGCCCAGGGCACACAAGCTCTGTGTGTTTGCTTTAGAATAGTTGCTTGGTGACACAGTAATCTTAAAGGTCAACCACATCTGATTTCCTGCCTCCTCCTCCTACAGTCTTTGCCAGAACCTCTGGGCCAGGTGCTCCTTGAGCTAGAAGCCTGGGGAGCTGAAGACGTGCAAGTTGCCTCCCAGGGTCAGACTCTGGGAAGTTAGGGTAGGAAGGGGGTGCGGTGCCCAGAAACACGAAAACCAGAAGAGCAAAAGACAAGACACTGGGAGTCCAGGCATCAACATGTGGGGGGAGCAAAGCCAGACCTGATGGAGATGGTACAGTGCTATGGACACCAGCATGGTGGCTCCTCAAGCAGTGAAGACAGAGCCACCACAAGCCCCAGCAGGTCCACTTCCTGCTGAGTCCCCGAAGGATTAAAAGCAGAGTCTTAGACATGTGTCCACTCATATTCACAGCAGCATTATTCACAACAGCAAAAATGTGGAAGCAACCCTAGTGTCCCTCGATGGACAAATAGATAGACAAAATGTGCTGTGATTATAGATACAGTAGGATGGTTTTCAGCCTTAAAAGGAAGAAAACTCTGCTACCTGCTACAGTGGGGATGAGCCTTGAGGACTTTACACTAAGTCTAATAAGCCAGTCACAAAACAACAAATACTGTACGATTTAGCTCATTCGTGGTATTTAGAGTAGCGAAAATCATAGAGAAAGAAAGTAGAACAATGGTGGCCAGAGGGTAGGGGTAGGAGGAGATGGGGAGTTATTGTTTAATAGGAACAGAGGTTCAATTTCACAAGATGAAAGAGTTCCAGAGATGAATGATGGTGACAACCGCATGATATTATGTATTTATTTAGTGCCACTGAACTGTACACTTAAAATAGTTATGATGTTAAATTATACATGACTATTGTGTGTATTTCACCACAATCTTTTAAAATGGGGGGAAAGATCTGACTGAGGAAGAAAAGCTCGACAGAAGAGGTAAACTTGACATAGGGCTGCAGCTAAAAAATAATAATAAGTAAATCAAGTCCAAACAGAGAGACAGAAGCCTCTAAGGGAAAAATGATCAAGGCAGGGAGACATAGAAGAAACTGATCATTGTCAACATGCCCTGTTGAGCTCCCACTCTGAGCAAAGACCAGGCAAGTCACGGTGGAGGCACAAGGCCAGCTCTACCTCAAACCCTGCAGGTCTCTCCACCCTTAATAAGACCCCCCCAGTCCCAGAGCTTATCACTGCTTTTCCTACTGAATATTATTTTCCTGTTTAACGCCCATGAGGCCTTATGCAGCTCACTTAGGTTCTCCGTGTGTCAGTTTCCTCATCTGTAAAACGGGTATAATCTCTACCTATCATAGCTGTTGTAAGGATTAAACAAATTAATATGTGGGAAGTGCTTAGAACAGCATCTAGTACATAATTACTCAAAAACGTTAACAATTACACCATTCATTATCATCATCCGCATTTTGTTTTATGCTCCAAGTGTGAAATTAATGGCTTTTAAAACATATAAAAGATGGGAACTGTCACCCCATTCCAAAACTAGGGAAAGTGAGGTTTAGGGGCTCAAATACTTGTCTAAGGTCACACCACACAACTGCTGAGTGTTGGAGCCCAGATCCAAACTCCTTGTGTGAACTTAAGGCTCAGATCCTTTCCACTTTGTCCCATTTATCTCTCTGGGTTCCTTTCATCCTTGATAATGATGATGCATGTGGGAAGCAGCCTGGGCAGGTGGGAAGAAGACAAACCACAGAGTCAGAACACCTGGACTTCTGGTCCTACGTGCTGACTATGTGCCCTGGGATATGTCACTTCTACTCTGAGGACTCAGCTTCCCTGTGTAAAATGGGTAAGAACACCCAACTGTGAGGGTTGATGCTCCTTACAACATAACGCCATCACAGTCAAAACATGACACAGAGGATATTCTCTGTCCTGTCATAGACAATCAGGTGGACAGCCCTGAATCTCCTTCCCACCAGCTGTGGAGCCCTCATTCCTTTCTTTTTTTTTTTTTTTTTTTAAAACACATTGCTTATATGCTGTATGATTACTTTTTTTCTAATTATTATTTTTTAATTATTATTATTAAATCATAGCTGTGTACATTAGTGCAATCAAGGGGTACAATGTGCTGGTTTCATATACAATCTGAACTATTTTCATCAAACTGATTAACATAGCTGTCATGGCATTTTCTTAGTTATTGTATGAAGACACTTATATTCTGCATTTAGTAAGGTTCGCCTGTACCCTTCTAAGATGCACCGTAGGCCCTCATTCCTTTCTCCTTGCTCACTGTCTTCCCTCCCTGCCCTGGGGAATCATTTCAACCTGAATTTCTGAATACCTTTCTGCCCTTGCTCATTCCTTGTGCTTCTGTTTTCTTTCCCTGGAAGTTTCCATCCATTTCTGTGACTCCAGTCCCTATTTGCAGTTAATACTGAATTCTGTCTCTGTACTTAGGCCTGTAACTGAAGAATTAAAACACTGTCTCATTCTAAGGACCAACCCCAAGCAAAAGGGTGGTTTAAGTAGAGCTGGTCTTTGACATCTTTGCTTTTGTGCCCCCAGCCTGCTGCAGCCTTCCTCCTCCCAGCCTCTGCCCCATGAGATCTTTGGGTTTTCTCCCCCTCTGACCAAACCTGATCTTTAGATAGAATCTGAAATTCCTTCCCACCCAGTGGAAGTAAAAATAACCACTAATATCTCCCAACAGCATTCATCTTTTAATGAGGGTCAGAACCTACCTTGTGCCCATGTATTGAAAGCACGTTGCAGAATATCACTCCTGTGCATCTCCGAGGAAAGATGCTTGCTTCCAAGCACAGGGTCTCTCCTGGAAAAGTCTTGCCAGGCAGGTCACTGGGACCCTCCTGTGCTTCAGGCAGGCCGTGGTGATTGATGTCTACCTTACTTTGAAGGCAATATTGTAATCATATTTGTCATGCCTATGACATCTCTTATCTTTGTATCTCAAAGAACTTTGGAAATGTTAATTAATGCAAGACACTGTCTAAAAAAGCAGACTTGAAGGCGGCAACCCCCACTAACACTGCGGTTCCTTTTATACTTACAAGCCTCCCCATTAAGAAAGAAACTCACGGCTTCTAAAGCCCAGGTCTGCCCTGTTCTAGCAAAGAGGTTTTCTGCCCCCATGTTTTGGACTACAGCGTCAGGGGGACGCCTCACTGATTTCTAAAAACCATTTCATGTTATTATTCTGTTTGTATTGTGCACTTACACCAGCAAACAGATTCAAGACTCAGCTCCCAATCCAAACTACTTGACCCTAGAAGGTCTTATTAATTTTCAGTCTCAATTTCTTCATCCATAAAATGAGATAATAGTATCAGTGGAACTGCAAAATAGAAAAATAGCCCGGCATTGTGGCGGGCGCCTGTAGTCCCAGCTACTCGGGAGGCTGAGGCAAGAGAATCACCTAAGCCCAGGAGTTGGAGGTTGCTGTGAGCTGTGTGACGCCACGGCACTCTACCGAGGGCGATAAAGTCAGACTCTGTCTCTACAAAAAAAAAAAAAAGTATCTAACTCTGGGGATTCTTGTGAGCCTTAAGTGGGATAATATCTACAATGTAGCTAGCTCCAGGGTGGGAACCGTCCTTAAATTCAGCCTTTTGATTGAATCCAAATTTTACAGAACAAACCTTTTTATTTTATTAACGTATTTTTGTTCATCTTTTACATTTTTATTTTTAAAATTAATGTATTTAAAATACCAAAGAATAAAATAAGTTTCAAGGAGGCTCAGAGCCTGCAGCACAGTGGTTATGGCTCTAAGGGTGGCGGGTTTGAACTTGGCCTGGGCCAGCTAAACAATGACAACTGCGATAAAAAAAAAATAATAACTGGGCGTTGTGGCGAGTGCCTGTAATTCCAGCTACTTGGGAGGCGGAGGCAAGAGATTCGCTGAAGCCCAAGAGTTTGAGGTTACTGTGAGCTGTGATGCCACAGCACTCTACTGAGGGTGACAAAAACAAGGAAAAAAGTTTCAATGAAATAATCCTTCCAGATTGACAGACACAATCAGAACATTAGTAAGGCCTAAGTGATGGCCACTATGGTCATGACTTAGTTCCAGCTTCCCCTGCCAGACTGCACCACTACTGTAGGAGGCTGGTTGGTGAGAGTTTATGGGGGTCCAGCACACCAGTCTGTTACCAGCTTTTGACAATCGTATACTGTGTTTCTATTTGAAGTGGAATTTGTGAATAGTTGCACAGCTTGACAGTATTTTTAAATTCTGTCTGCTTAACAGCCCTTCAAGTCGAAGAAGACCAAGAGAACACTGAACGAAAAAAACAAATTTTTAAATGAGAATTGGGAATTGCATAACAATATGATCTTGTTTCTACTAAAGATACAATGATTAACTTGCTTTGTGACACTGTAATATCAACATTAAATTCAATGTTAATCAGCATAATAATCCTCATAGGGACCACACTTTTTTTTTTTGAGATAGAGTCTCACTATGTCGCCCTCATACAGTGCTGTGGCTCAAACTCTTGGGCTTAAGAGAGTCTCTTGCCTCAGCCTCCCAAGTAGCTGGAACTACAGGCGTCTGCCACAACACCTGGCTATTTTTTGGTTGTAGTTGTTATTGTTGTTTGGCAGGCCCAGGCTGGATTTGAACCCACCAGCTCTGCTCCCTAGCCTATGAGCTACAGGCGCCGAGCCTACAAGTATTTTAAATTAGCAGGAGAGGCATGAAAAGTTGTATTGCCAAAATTTACACTTTAACCGCCCTGTGAGTTATGAACTATTTTTCAAGTTTTGACATTACTAATTTTCAAGTATTTGTATTACTTTTTTATTGATGTGTTTTTTACATTTCATTTTCAAAGTTTTTATTCTGTGTTCATAATAAAACACCATGGCCCCAAGGAAAAATTTTGTTTGTGTGTCAAAATTTTGTTCAATGTGTCAAAAGATGAAAAGAAAAAGCAAAGATGATCTTTCAATTTGTAATAAGACCTGGAAATAATGCCACTGAACCAACTTATAGAGTAGCTTATATACTCAGAAACAAACAGGGAAGCATTCAGTGATGTAGAAACTGTGAAAGAATTCATTGCCAAAGTTATGGATTGCTTAGGCACTGATAACATTTCAAAGTACAGGCTCGGCGCCTGTGGCTCAACAGGCTAAGGCGCCAGCCACATACCCCAGAGCTGGTGGGTTCGAATCCAGCCCAGGCCCGCCAAACAACAATGACGGCTGCAACCAAAAAATGGCCAGGCATTGTGGCGGGCACCTGTAGTCCCAGCTACTTGGGAGGTGGAGACAGGAGACTCGCTTGAGCTCAGGAATTGGAGGTTGCTGTGAGCTGTGATGCCACAGCACTCTATCCAGGGTGACAGCTTGAGGCTCTGTCTCCAAAAAAAAAAAATTCAAAGTACAAACAATTACTTCTTTGAAGGAGAATCAACTGATTGGCAGCATGAATTAGCCTTTAACTTAACAGAACAACTTCATACAATATTGTAAAAGGAAAATATATATTATTCGATCACTTTGCATAAATAGACTGATACTACTGACTTGGTGAAGGTTTTATACTTTGTTTGGATCATAACAGAAGATTTTCCTTGCTATAAAGAGTTACTCACTTTGGGCATTCTTGCAAAGAGAACATGGGAATAGATATCTTCAATGATTTTCAAGATAAATATGGTGAAGTTAGACTAAATTTGGTAAATTTAGTGAATATATCTATAGACAGTGCACCTTCCATGAAAGGAAAACATGTAAGGTTTATTGCACAGATAAAAAAAATTATTAACGGATCCAGATGTTCTTGTTACTTTTCATTGTATCTTTCATCAGAAAATCTCTATGCTAAAACTACTATCTTATGCGGCACTTTGCAACAACTTATAAGTATTGTTAACTATTAATATATTCATGCACATGCAACATATCATCAGCCTTGTACATTTTGTACAATGCTAAAGTTAAAGGATGAAGTAGTCGGTGTATATTTGCCATATTGTTCTAAAGGGAGTTGGTCATCACAGGGACAGGAGTTAGCCAAAATTTTATCTCTGGAAGAACAGATAAGTAAACTTTATAAAGAATAGAATCAGCAATGTGAATTATTGAAGATTTCTATAGGAACGTAGAATTTCTGTGTGAGGTCATGTCAAATCATGACTTAAATATTTATTTGCAAGGTAAAACTAAGTCTATATATGATATGTAACAAAAAAATCCAAGCATTTCAAAACAAGCTATCCTTTTTTGAAACACTTCTTCAGAAGGAAATTTGGGGTGAACATTGTTCCCAATAAGCATAGGTTATTGATAAGCACGAAGATATATGTGAATCATTTGAGGAATATGCAGCTGTTATATGTGGTCAGACAATTAAGTTCACAAACTCATCCTAGAAAAAAGTGCTACGTACCTCACTGCAGAATATCACTACGGTCACCAGATGGTCAAGGAGCACTTCAAAGGTGACTGACCCATCTAGAAGATCACGGAAACTGCAGACCTCCATGCAACCAAATGCTCAAATGCTTCCCAGCAGAGCAGACACAACGAGGTCACTAAAAGGTTAGTTAAATTCAAAATTAACCAATTTAAGAAATTCATTTTTTGAAATTAAGTGTATATAATTGGATTTTTGCAAAATAATGTTCATTTTTAAATCTGTCTAATTGAAGATTCTTGAATGCGGCGGCCTTATTTGATTACAGCTAAATGAATGCAGCCTTCCCCATCGCTAAGGTAACTCAGTGCCTGGAACTTAGCAATACTAGGTTAAAGTTGGGTCCCTTCCCCCTGTCCCCTTCCTCCCCCATATTCCCTCCCCTTTGCTACATGGCCCTCTTCACAAGAGAAATAACAGAAAGATACATTCACTGTTCTCCAGTCCCCGATGTTCTAAAAGGAAATACATTTTCCCATTAAAAACAACACATTCCTTTTGTTTGAAGACTTTTCAATTGTTCAATTTCACCCTTTCCTATTCTTTATTAAGAAATAAAAGAGAGTAAAAGTAAGAGATGAGATGGAGAGCTATGTGAATGATCATCAAAAACAGAGAGATTAGCTGCAGTCTACAAAATGGAGTTATTAACCAGACCTAAGGTGCAATGTGTAAGAAAGGGCCAGCCAAGTGTCCCTCCTTTGGAAGTACTGTGACAGTTAAACAGTCAAAGTGGCTGATAGTCATCCCAGATCACGATACCCTAGAAATCTCATCCAGCTCACTGCAGCCTTCTTTCACCTGCTCTGGGTGATCCCATTGTCCTAGAGCCAAGTGGGTGAGACAGGACAACAACTGCAAGTAACTAACTAACAGCCTTTTGGATTCATGGTCAGAAGTGGGGGAGTCAGAGCAGTGGCTAGATCGGTGAGCAAATGGGAAGCTATATTCAGGTGATGAGTGAAGCAGGGGGATAGACCCAGTCAGGAGATAGAATCGTACATTTTGGATGAGGTCCACGTTGGGGAACAGGTTGACTGGTGTAGTCTGAGTCAGCTGATCCAAGTGACAGGCTGGGCCAGGCAGACAACAGGAGCCAAATGCCAGCCTGGAAAGGGAGGGGACAGCGTGGGCAGGAGCAGGCACCAGGAAATAGCCAAAGCTGAAAACGAATAGAAGAAAAACAAACAGGTTAAGGTCAGAACTCATCTACAACCCTGCTGTCAAATTCAAGCTGAAGTGGCAGCAAGAACAGAGCCTAAGAGCCAGGGTCCAAGCTGGCATGGCTCCTCCAGACCGGAAGTGGCTGCCTTGCTCGCCCTGTGTTCAGAGCCCGGAGCAGTGTCGGCCAGGCACACGGCAAGGTCTGCATAAATACTAGTTGTTATTGCCATTGTCAAAGTTGACGGAAGCCAATGAATGAACAAGGTGAGGGAAACTGAGGGGTGGACTAAGCTGTGTGTGACATCTGAAGGGCAGCCTTTCTCAGGACGAGCCCGACCTGACCTGAAGTGTTGGTACTCATCACCTGCAGTCTGACACACCCCAGACCCTCCCTCTCTCCCTCCTGATGGCTTGTGTTAGTTTCCTGTGGCTCTTGTACCAAGTCACCACAAACTTCTGTTGTTTCCAGCTAGAAACATTCTCTCACATTTATTCTTTCACACTTCTAGAGCCCAGAAGCCCCAAAGCAGTATCATGGGGCCAAAATCGAGGCGCCGTTGGGGCCACACTGCCTCCAGAGACTCTCGCAGGGAGTCCTTCCTTGCTTCTTCCAGCTTCTGGTGGCTCCAGCCCTTCTTTGGTTGTGGCTGAATGACTCTGATCTCTGCCTCCTCCTGTACAGTCTGTTTTCTCTGTGTGTCTCTCCTCCTCTCATCAGGATTCCTGTCAATGGATTTAGGGCTCGCCCAAATAATCCAAGATGACCTCGTGTCTAATCTTTAACTTGATTGCATTTGCAGGGGCCCTCTTTCCAAGCAAGCTCATATTCACAGGTTCCAAGATGTGGACGTGACATTTGGGGCCCCCTACATCTCCCCCGTCAAAATTTACATGTCTCATGCTTCATTCCTTTAGCTCCCATGAATGTGAAATATTTTGAGCAAAAATGTGAGTGATTTCATGTGTCACCCCTCGGTGTGCATGTATATTTGTCAGAGAGTTCCTAGAGACTTGAGGCCTTGGTTAAGAGAATGGCTGTCTATCAGTAGGGGACTTCAGCCACTACCCCGCGTCCTCTGAGGAAGATGGCTTTGGGAAGAGGCTTTTCTCCTCAGTGTCAGCCCTCTATCCACTCCCAGCTTGCAGAGGAATGCTCTTCTCACCCCCACTCTGGAAATCATGGGAGAGCTGGGAGTAAAGTTAGACCATTTCATCTCCTCTGGCTTTTTAAATAACTTTTCCTCCTTCTAGTCCCAATCCTCCCTCTTTAAAACTAGTTAATCACAGCCCTGCACTGTGCTAAGTAATTTATAAGCCTCTCGTTTAATCCTTATAACATTCCCTGTGAAGCAGGTACTATCATTCTTGCACTTTGCGGGAAAGGCAATTGAGGCTTAGATGTTAAATAGCAGAGCCAGGACTTGCACCCAGGTTTTCTCTGTCTCCAAACCTCAACCTCTTAACCGCTCTATGGGGGTAGCTCCTGCAGCTCTTTCAATAGTGGTGCTCTCAGGCCTGGGCTGTCAGGAACAGGATGGGAAAAGTCAAGGGAGAATTACACAAGCTGGTGAGTTGTGATGGAGAGAGCTGCTGGCCCTGGTCTCCAAGGTCAAAGATGATGGAGTGTGATGGTTGACACTTGTAGTCCAGAGTGTGCACGTACATTTATAAGTGCCATCATACTGAGACACTCCCTCATTTTTAAGAATGAACAGTCTCAAACAGGTAACATTTAGAGGGACAATTGTGCAAAAGGACTGAGCAGAATCCCTCCTGGTGTTTTCCTGTAGACGTGGGGGAAATAGGAAGAATAAAGGAGAAAATACATCTGAGAAAACAAGTCCAGTTTCTGGTAAGGTGAGATGTCTTTGACATTCATAAAGGTGTTGGGTAACACCACTGTCCCTTCCCGGCAGTGACAGCATTTTCCCCAGGGATGGCCTTTTAGAATAAACTGCCTTACCTATGAGGAAGGCAGAAAACTAACATTTATTTCAGTATGTAGGTTTTTGTTTTGAGACAGAGCCTCAAGCTGTCACCTTGGATAGAGTGCCGTGGCACCACAGCTCACAGCAACCTCCAATTCCTGGGCTCAAGCGAGTCTCCTGCCTCCACCTCCCAAGTAGCTGGGACTACAAGCGCCCGCCACAATGCCCGGCCGTTTTTTGGTTGCAGCCGTCATTGTTGTTTGGCGGGGCCTGGGCTGGATTCGAACCCGCCAGCTCAGATGTATGTGGCTGACGCCTTAGCCCAGTATGTAGGTTTGAGGGAGGTGTTCCTACCCTCATTTTATGGACAGAGCAATGAGGCTCAGAGGGCTGACATTGCCCAAAGTCATTCAGCTGGAAAATCTGGTTTGAGCTCGCCTTCTAACTCTAGTGTCAGGGTTCCAATTTATATTGCAGTTCCATAGTTATTACAAAACCCTGGCGATTCTCATTTGCCTGTTACAGTGTGAAGAAGAATCTACTTGTTTTATTGTAAGACAGAATCAGGAAACATCCAAGGCCACTAGTCTCCCCAACCTCGCTGCCTGTCCTCTTATCCCTCGAGCCAGGCTTTGTCTGCCTCTGCCTAGAAAACTCCTTCTTGAACTTTAAAACCCAGTTCAGATGTCTCATCTCTTTGAAACTTCTAGATCCACCACCTCCAGGCTCCAGGTAGAATAATTGTCCTTTTATATATGTTCCCTCAGACCTTATGTGTATGTGCCTTGCTAACAGAGCACTTTTTAAAAGCCTGTCTCCCCTACTAGGATGTGAACTCCTCAAAGACAAGGACTGTCCTTTTCACCATGCCCCAGCTGGGACCAGCTCAGGGAGGTTAGGCAAGGGCTACTGCATCTAAGGCTCTCGGTGCAATCGCCCTTGACTCTGAACCCCACCAGTGCGATCAGGCAAGCCCGGTCTCTTCCTTCGCCTGGCTGGTGTCCACAAGACTCATGCTTTCTCCTGGGGGCCGTTAGCATGTCCCTGCCCAGATGCTGGTGCTGAGCTTCACTCCGCCACATGGCTTTGCTGGTGTCCCCCTGCCTATTGCCATGTGGTCCCCAAGAGCCTCCCCAATATCTCTGGTCTTTCCTGCTTTGTCCTAAAAACACAGGCTGGATTGGCTGGGCTTGGCCACTGCCCTGGTGATATCACTCCCGCCCTCCTCATCACATTCCTGTCCCCTGCCGTGTCATTCTAGGGAAAGGCATAATGGAATCCTCTCCTGATCATTGCTGGCTTACGCCTAGTGTAGGCAGGAAAATGGCCCTCAAAGACATCATGTCCAAATCCCTGAAACCTGTAAATATTACCTTATAAGAAAAAAGTGTCTTCAAAGATGCAATTAAATTAAGGATACTAAGAAGGCGGGCGGTTCCTGTGGCTCAGCGAGTAGGGCGCCGGCCCCATATACCGAAGGTGGCGGGTTCAAGCCCGGCCTCGGCCGAACTGCAAAACAAAAAAATAGCCGGGCGCTGTGGCGGGCGCCTGTAGTCCCAGCTACTAGGGA
>CAUYON010035216.1:0-18406 GCA_963573935.1 Arctocebus calabarensis
TTTTTTGAGACAGAGCCTCAAGCTGTCACCCTGGATAGAGTGCTATGGCATCACAGCTCACAGCAACCTCCAATTCCTGGGCTCAAGCGAGTCTCCTGCCTCCATCTCCCAAGTAGCTGGGACTACAGGCGCCCGCCACAACGCCTGGCCATTTTTTGGTTGCAGCTGTCAGTGTTGTTTGGCGGGCTTGGGCTGGATTCGAACCCGCCAGCTCAGATGTACATGGCTGGCACTTTAACCCATTGAGCCACAGGCGCTGAGCCTTATCTTTATTTTTTATCTTAATCAAATCGCTTATGATGTGCCATGGCATAGTTTTCTTCGTGTGTCTCATGCTTGGAGTTCACTGAGCATATTGGAGTTTCATAGTTTTTAAAACCAAATTTTGATAAATTTCAATCACTAAATTTTTTCTGTTCCTTTTGCACCTCTGAGATTTTAATTACACGGATGTTGGGCTGACTGAGGTTTTCTCACAGCTCTTTGAACATTTCCTCATTTGTTTTTTCTGCCTTTTTCCCTCTCTGTGCTTTATTTTGGATAGTTTGTGTTGCTGTGCCTTCCAATTCACTTACCTCTCCTGCACTGTTTAATCTGCCGTTAATCCTGTCTACTGTAAGCTTCAAGCCAAGCATTGTAGATTTTATCATTAGAGGTTTGATTTGGTTCTTTTCTTGTTTTTCATGTCTCTGCTGAATATATCCACACTTTTCTCTCTAGTTTCTTGGACATAAGAAACAGAGTTCTACTGCCTGCTTAATGCCCTTGTCTACTAATTCTCTTATCTGTTACATTTCTGGGTTCGCTTCCATGGAAGTATAAATATGATCTTATTGTAATCACTAAAGATGAGTGCGTTAGGCCTCAGTCTTCTTAGATTTCCACTGAAGATCATAATTTCAAGACCAGAAATGGCAGTAGATGTCCCTGAGGGGAAGAGGGATACAAGAAGTTCTAAGGAAATTTCTTTTAATTCCTTGCTAAAGCTAATGTTCTTGCAACCATTTGTACTCTGCAAGTTCTTTTCCAACTTAACTTTCACATTTGCTTTTATCCTTTAGTTGAAAAGTAGGGCATCCTTCTTATGCCTGCTATATCTTAATCCCGTGCATTGTCCTTGGGCATAAAAGCACCTGAGACATGAAAGGAACAATTCCAGAATGCGCTGCTCACATGCAGGGTCCCCTGACAGCAGAGGTGGGCCTCCAGCCAGAGAGATGGAAGGGCAGCATCTTATTCTGTATCTTAGAATTATGGATATAGGAGGAGTGACAAGCTTTCTACAGGGACTTGTAGTCGTGCATTTGTTAATTTAAAACATACGGTCAGACCTTTTCTGACAATAAGTCAGTCTGATGTGACTGATCAGTTTGGCAATGAGCAATGGCTTTCCAATTAGGTTACAAGACATATATTCTATAAATTGATGAATCAAATCTACAGTTCACATATTTGAATAGCCACAATACTTGAACATCTATAATATTCAATGAGTTTATGCAGCTACACTTATGATAAGAAATTTTAGATGTCAAATATAAAAGCACATGGCATTTAAGGAGAACAAATTCCAACTATTACTCAGCCAAGCGTTTATAAGTATCTAGATTTCAATTATCCATGGTAAATATCAATTTTTACCAAAACATGTTTTTAAAAAAAAATACATTGCCTGGCTTCTAGTTAAGAGACCCATAGAAGAAACGTGGAATAATCCCTTGGGGATGAAAGCGGAGGCTCTAATAGGAGACGCTAACAAGTGAGCTCAGGCGGCCACAGGACCAGAGAGCGCGTCCTGACCAGTAGGGGTCGCCTGCGAGTATTCAGCTCCTGTGGCCCCTCCGCGATCTCAGGAGCGCGGCTGGGGCCTCCAGGGAGCGGAAGATGCTGCAGAAAGGCTTCCTGACTTCAGCAACTCTGTCAATATACATTCCCCCTACCCTGCCTGCTTTGAAGGGTGGACCGCGTGCTGGCATCAGTGCACAGTTTCCCAATGAGAGCACTTTGAAGGTGACTGTAGTGACATTCAGCAATGGGGTACGCAGCACTTTTTCTAGGATGAGTTCACGAACTTAATTGTCATTCCTCTCTCTATATATATAATATAATATTACACATTTTTGTATTGCATTATGATTGTATTCTATATTACATATATGCAGTACAATGTTTGTGTATATATCATTACATCATTATATATTACATGTTTTTATATTACATTATTATTACATTATGTATTACATATATATACTGTGTGTATATATCTATATAGATCTGTATACACACTTACCTACAGTATAAATATATGTTCCCACATCCTTACAATTGTGAGACCAGCAAGTCTGAAATCTGTAGGGCAGTCTGGGGATTCAGGTAAGAGTCGATTTTGGAGTCTGGAACCTGAGTTCCTGGGCTAGAAACTCAGACAGAATTTCTCTAATGAACTCTTGAGGAGAAAATGCTTCTCTCAAGCCTTTGCTTTTAAGGCCATTAACTGATTGGACGAGGCCAACCCCACACTGTGGAAGAAAATTCTGCTTCACTCAGTCTGTAATTTAAACATTGATCACATCTAAAATCATATCTCTAGACAGCGTCTGATCAAACAACTGGGCACCACTGCCTAGCCACGCTGACACGTAACATTAGCCATAAAACCTTCCATACTGATCTAATGATTTTAAGAGCAAGGCTCTCGCCTCCTTTGTTAGTTCAAGCGAGCTGAGAAGTGGGCTCCAAGGTGGCAGCAGATGTGGGGGAGGCCCATGGAGGAGGGGCTGGTCTGTAGGAGGACAGGCCTGGCACCATGAGAGCAGGGCAGAGAGGAAGAACCTTTGGGCACCAGTCTCAGGCTATAGGACAGCTGGCTAAGTCTGCCCAGCCTGAAGGGGAGTCCTCAAGCCAAAGTCATCTATTGGAAGAATCCCATCTTTTGCCAAAACGAGGACTCTCCCCTTCAGACTGCCACTGTGCTGGCTAATGTTCTGGGAACAGCCCACAGGAGACATGTGTCAGTGAAAACATGTGGACAGAGAGGAAAACCCGGTGCTGTCAGTCAGCCCTGCTCCCTCAGGAGCCCTGTCCCCTCACAGCAGGACAGAGATGCTTCCAGGAGCTCCCTAAAGCCTGCCAGGGGGATTCCCTACACAGAAATGGAGAAAGATTAAGAAGAGTCAGAAAAGGCTGTGCGATGGAGTTTCACAAAGACTTTTTTTTTCATTGAGAAGATTTTTTTTTTTTTGTAGAGACTCTTTTGCCCTCAATAGAGTACTGTGGTGTCACAGCTCACAGCAACCTCCAACTCCTGGGCTTAGGAGATTCTCTTGCCTCAGCCTCCTGAGTAGCTGGGACTACAGGTGCCCACCACAGCACCCGGCTATTTTGTTTATATATATATTATTATTATTATTATTATTATTATTATTAAATCATAGCTGTGTACATTAATGCAATTATGGGTTATAATGTGCTGGTTTTATATACAATTTGAAATATTTTCATTGAATTGGTTAACATAGCCTTCATGACATTTTCTTGGTTATTGTATTCAGACATTTATATTCTACATTTAGTAAGTTTCACCTGTACCCTTCTAAGACACTCCGTAGGTGTGGTCCCACCAATTACCCACCCTCAAACCATCCTCCTCCCTCCCCTCCCCTCCCTTGCCCCTTTGCCCATATTCTTGTGCTATAATTGGGTTATAGCTTTCCTATGAATGCTATAAATTAGTTTCATAGTAGGGCCGAGTACATTGGATAATTTTTCTTCCATTCTTGCCATACTTTGCTAAGAAGAATATGTTCCAGCTCCATCCATGTAAACATGCAAGAGGTAAAGTCTCCATCTTTCTTTAAGGCTGCACAATATTCCATGGTGTACGTGTACCACAATTTATTAATCCATTCGTGGGTCGATGGGCACTTGGGCTTCTTCTGTGACTTAGCAACTATGAATTGGGCTGCAGTAAACATTCTGCTGGGGCTGAGTTTGAACCTGCCACCCTGGGTATATGGGGCCGGCACCCTACCCACTGAGCCACAGGCGCAGCCCCTGAGAAGACTTTTTTTTAAGTTAAAGAAGATAAAGTAGTTTTCAAACTGATGTTTATAAATGCATAGATGTGTATTTCTTAGCTGTGAAAGAAGAACAAAGGCCAAATTAGGAAAGAAAACAATTTATATTGCTGTTGAATTTTGCTGTATATTTTCTTACTGATTGCATCGTTATTATGAAGATATGGAAAGGAAATGAATATTTTCTTATTTATTTATGGAGGTAGGTACTGTTCAAATGTACAGATAGAATGAGATGGGGTAAAGTGTGAGTATGTAGATGTAACTCCTGCCTGTGATTTCTTCTTTACTGTCTGGTTGCTATAAAATGTGAAGCTGAGGTAAAGAAAAGAAATGAATCTGTCAGAAGATCTGTTGGGTTTATGTAAACAGTAAGTAAATATTCCTTTAGAACTCAGGAGAACTCAGTTATGTAAGCAATTATATAATGGACTCTAGGCTGCATAAATGTATTTGTTCTTGCTTTCTGAAACATTTATAAAGACTACAAAATAAGCCAAGATACTGTGCTCATACCTCTGATGAGCACGGAACACCAGATACATAATGTGGAGAGGACATGCAAGACGCTATGTCCTTCCTGCCAGGAATAACAATGTGGGGACAATGTGTCTTTTGGAGTCAATTCCACTTTTACCACCTGACCACACTTGAAGGAAAAGATGTATTTGTTTAGGACCTGTGGAGGCACCGTCGTCAGGCACTCCTGAAGTGCAGACCGTCCTGTGATGTTGTCCACCCACGTTTCAGGTGTGTGTGCACCTGTGCGCGCCTTCGATGGCAGGAGGTGGGCGGAGGAGGTCTGGTGATTGTCTACCAAGCCTCGTCCCTCCTCCCTCTGAGCAGACAGTTGATGAGTTCTCAGTCTCACGTGAGTTTCCCGGTGCACTGCAGCCTTCACAGCTGGCATTCTACAGTCACTTTGAAACAGACTCTTCAACAAGAGATTCACCCATAAGATCACGTCGTGTGTGAGCCAAGTACAGTCACCGGGCCCGGTTTTTCAGTCATCAGGTACCTGAGTTCAGTCGCTCCGCAGGGCACGGGGCACCTGTACAATCCTGAGGTGGGAAGTGGGCAGGTGCATGAGCACTGGGGAGGCCCAGCCAAAACCAGAGTCACAAAACAACAGCCGTAACAACAATGGGAAATCGTGCTTTCCCCAGACCAGTTAAGAAATGAATTACCTAAAAGAATGAATCCCACATCTCATTTATTTAGTTTTGGTTTTTTTGCATTGAGAAAATTCCCAAGACAGTTAAATGTGGGCCTGTGGCTACAATGGCCAGGTTATATTTAGACACACTTCTCCTTCACGTAGGTGAAGATGCAGTTTTCGTCTGATAGAAAATCAGGGAGGCTGTTACGTTGTGTACACTCTGTAATTGCAACCGATGTCGCTGTGAGATGGGGAAGCCTCAGGATGGGGTTTGCGTGGTTGTCATTCAGAGCCCCACGCCGTGTCTCACTGATGGCCCATCCCACTCAGCTTGGTTGTCGGGGAATATTTCACTGATTTTTTACTAGTCAGCTGATGTGATAAATTTCCTGAATTACACATGTATTTATCATGTTCCACTTTTGCTGCATGCTGAGCGTGCCTTCTTTTATGCCACATTTCTATACATACACACTTGGGACTTTCCATTAGTATTTAAGTTAGCAATTTAATGCTAATAGAAAATTCTCAAAGAATGTTCAACTATTATCAACTCTCGCCTTTATTTTTATATACCTCTGCAATCATAACTACTTTTCTGGAAAAAAAACAAAAGAAGTTAAATTTGTCTTTGATTTCAAGTACTTTCTTCCTTTTTATTTCCAACCTCTTAAATCCCTTCTCACCGCCCTCCACACACGTGCTCTGCAGAGGTGCCAGGTTTGTTTGGTCACATCCTTCTCCTAATCAATTAAAGATGATGATTCACTTACATGCTGCTTCCCCAGTAACATCCAGTATTTTAAGAGTATAACCAATGACGATTCAGCACTCATTACTGGAAAAGGCATCACTCATCTGGAGGATATTGAAAAAAGAAAATACACAGGATTTGTAAAATGTTCCCTCTTCACCTGTTGGACAGCTGCCTACACAGGGTCCACTATGGGACTCTGAGCAACAGAGGCCAGAGGTCTCATGACAAGAGTGAGGCAGCCTGGACCCGCGATTCTCCTACTTAGGGAGGGCTGCAAACAGGATTGACGGGGAACAGCTACCCTGGAAATTCCATGAATGACAAATATGCCTTTATTGTACAAAGCCACCGAGACTTGAGATGACTGTTTACAACAGCTGTCCAGCCTACGGACTAATAGAGAAATTAGAACTGGGCGTGATCTTGGCAGAAGGAAAAGGAAGAGGGGGAGAGACGGAGGGAGTGGGGAGAGAGAGGGGGAAAGTAGGGTAAGTCATGACTGGGCAGAGTGAGGGAGGATTCTAGCACAGTAGGTGCTGCGCCTGACAGACACTCACTCAAATTGCTGCTTGCAAGAACTTGGGAAGCAGATTCCATGTCTGTGATTCAGCAGCCTCAGTGGAAATGATTGGGAAGAACTAGGACCCGGTGTGGAGCACTTCACAGATAACTTTATCCAGCCATTACCAGAAAAATCTGAGTTCAAGAAAAGATAAGAATAGCTTGGATCCAGTACAGGGGGACGGAGAGCTCTGCACTTCTAACCCCAACAGCGGGACGTGGGACTGACAAACGTCTTTGAGTGGCACCGATAGCCAAGCCCACACTTGCAACAGAGAAAGATGAGATGAAAGTGTGGCCTTTGTCCTCGAGCCCAGTCATCTCGGGGTGACAGTCCTTAGAGTGAGGGGTAGACGGAGGGAGGGAGAGTGGAGCAAAGCGATCTGGGAAACTTGAAAATGGGTGTAGTTACAAGAGTACTCAGACGTGAAATCTAACCAAGTTCTTTCCACTGTCGTGGAAAAATGACCAAACAGAAGACTTGGCAAGTGAAGCCATGGACACGCGCTGGTTTTGCAACTTGGCAGGAGCAGAAGAGAGATGAGAAGGTCAGTTCATCCCTACATGGTCACATTCGAGCACACCGGCGGCAGATACGGCTAAGATGGACAAGGGAAAAGACAGAAATCTCTGGAGGACAGCAGACAAGGCTTGAAGGAAAGGGGACAGAGGGACAATCAACGACACTTCTGACCCTCAGAACCGGTGACCTTCCCGGTGCCGGCACTCCAGAGCCCCAGCATTGCCCTGACTCTCGACTGCTGTGTGTCCCCCACCCTGCCCCTCATAACTGTTAAGAATGCCTGAAGAGGGCAGTATTTAACTCAAAATGAAGAATTATGACAGTCCATATCCTTGGTGACCTGAGTGGAAAGCATGGAATTTTATGTCTCATAGGCAACCTGTGCCCAGTAGCAATGACCTGTTCCTCTCTTGTAGAGGACTGGACACCATGCTCGCAAAGGACAGTCACTGATTCTTATCACAGTAGAAGGAACCGCTGAGAACAGGACAGTCTCCTGGCAAGCCTAGAGACGTTTTATGACTTGGGGGCGGTCCCCCAAGTAACTCAGTGTTCCGGAATGAGATAAGGTCGGTCACTCACTAGTAAGCAGGTGTTAAACAGTGATGTTTGCTACTTGTTCATGCGGGTTGTGGGGAAAGAACACATAGGAAACAGCATGTGGCAATCCTTACGCTGCAGCCCTCATATGTCATTACCTGAACCCTCCACACCTGTTGTGTGTGTCATTACCTGAACCCTCACCACCTGTTGTGTATGTCATTACCTGAACCCTCCACACCTGTTCTATATGTCATGACCTGAACCCTACACACCTGTGTGTGTGTCATTACCTGACCCCTCCACACCTGTTGTGTGTGTCATTACCTGAACCCTCCACACCTGTTGTGTCATGACCTGACCCCCTCCACACCTGTTGTGTATAACCTTACTAAACAGCCATTGGGAGGGGGCTCAGGACTACCCTACTCTTAAGGTTAGCCCACCTCCCGCAAGCTTGTCCTTCTAATCTGTGTCACACCTGGTTCCTTCGTGCGGTGACCGAGACTAGGGCCTTCAGGGTCACAACACTCTCTAAATGAGCGCAGTGGATTTGGAAGGTGTCCACATCGCAGTGCCGGGAAACTCCCCATGGAAGGGCAGTGCTGGATAGAAGTCCAGAATTCTGACACTCAGATTGTTTGAGAAATAAGAGGTGGTCAAAGCCGGGCACTGTGACGAGCACCTGTAGATACTCAGGAGGCTGAGGCAAGAGCAGGCGCCCTCAAACTTTTAAACAGGGAGCCAATTCACTGTCCCTCAGATCGTTGGAGGGCTGGACTATAGTTTTAAAAAAAACAAACTATGAACAAATTCCTATGTACACTGCACATATCTTATTTTGAAGTAAAAAACAAAACGGGAACAAATACAATTCACACCGCTGCATGTGGCCCATGGGCTGTAGTTTGAGGACCCCTGGGCAAGAGAATCGCCCAAGCCCAGGAGTTGAGATTGCTGTGAGCTGTGACACCATGGCACTCTACCAAGGGCAATAAAGTGAGATTCTATCTCTAAAAAAGAAAAAAAAAAAGAGGTAGTTTATGTGGGATGTCACAAAGGGGCCAGATGCAGAGGTTAAGCAAGGCAATCCCACGAATAATTTTCAATATAAGACAAGACTCCTCCCTTGCTTGGCTGTGGCCACAGAAAACCTGGCCTCTGGCCTGACCGCCTTTTGTCTGGCTTAGCAGCTTATGGCCGTGTGTGATATCCCCAGGAGGTCTGGATACAGTTTTATATTGCTGTGTTGTGATTTATTTTTAAAAGATTGCAACATAAACAATTTGCATGTATGTGTAAAAGTTAAAGATAATTTGCACCTAGGAAAGGTTGCTTGGCATGTAAAGTTTCCTAATTCGGAATCACCTCTCGGACTGTGCAGCTCCTCTTTGCTCTGCGGCTTTGGTTTATAAAAACCTCAGCGGTTAGGTGGCCAGGCAGAGGCCCTCGATAGGAAAAAACAAACAAACAAAGCTTTGTGATTTTAAATTATCTGCTCGCTCTCTGCCTAAAATCTGGCTTTTAAAACTCTCTTCTCACTATGAATAAAACGAGTCAGTTTTGAGACTCTCTGATCCCATCCTGGGTGTCAAAAGCCAAATGCTGTGTTTTTCTCTGTTTTTGCATTTGGTGTGCAACAATCCTAAATCTGCCTGAGGCAGATGAGTTCCTCTGGCCAAATAGAGAAAGCAGAAAAAAGAAAATACAGAAAGAGGGTGACTCCTGTGGCTCAGTGAGTAGGGCGCCAGCCCTACATACAAAAGGTGGCAGGTTCAAACCCAGACCCAGCCAAACTGCAACAACAACAAAAAGAAAATACAGAAAGAAACCATGCAAAATGATTTCAGGAAGTATTATTCTAATTACACTTACAGTGAGGTAAAAGATGGGCAATTCTCTGGCAGAGAAACGTGAAAAATGTCAGATTTGCATGGAAGAGATTTCCCCAAGTGCAGTAGGTAGCTCCTATTTTAACTGAGCAGGTACTTTGTCATTAACAAATTCCCAGGAAAGTAGTCATAGCCTAGGAGGTAAGACTCCAACCGGGGTTTATTTGGATTCAGGGAAGGTTCCTCCCCACTCCTGATTCTGAGGACAGCAGTGGACAAAATGTGGGCATAATATACGCTTTTTTTTTTTAATCTCTGATACCCTATGAACTTAAAATTAATTCAGGATAAAATGTGTCTATTCCCTGTAAAAGTTAACAGGATAATAAAAGAATTTCTAAACCCAGATCAAAGTACCAAGAATATACAGAAGTCAAATCAAATGTTATTTAAAATGTAATGTTTTATCAGTTAGCTATAAACAACTTAGAAACTCTGGTCATTAATGGTTGGTAGCAGGTCTGTCCTGAGGATGTAAAAGCACCTAGAACACCCCTTCCTGTGACCTCAGTGTGTTCTGGGACACTGAGACCACGGTGGACCCAAGGTGACAAACTGAAGGGAAAGCAATGTGTTTCCTAAGAAAAAGGACCATTTTACACCATTCTTCCCTGGCAACTAATTCTAGAATGTTCCAATTCCACTTTCCAGAGAGGGCAGCTCACACCTTTCCTTCTCTCAGTTCTCTCACATCCCCCCATCACCTCACTGGGGGGGATCTCTGCTCCAGGCAGTAGGAGCCCCAGGCTGGGTCCCACCTCCCGGAGCTGCGTGGCCATCACCCACCCTCCCCATCAGCCCAGACTGGGGCATGTGGAGGATGGGGATACCGCATGGGAGAAGGCTGTGGGGCGCAGCATGGAATGGACACAGCATCTCACCCCACGGGCCATCAGCCAGAGGGCCACACGACTCCAACCTAGATGCGAAGGGCTGATGACAGAGCTTGGCTGTACCCATGAGGCCGGGAGCCGAGGGCATCTGCAGAGCACCCTTCCCAGCCACTGTCACTCACAGTCCTGTGCTCCTGGGCTCCAGCAGGCTTCTGCCTCTGGGGCCTTCTCTCCCTCTTGAAAGGCTTTCCTGTTGTTGCTCCCGTCTGGTCAGACTTCCCTGGGTTCTTCCTTGGGGCTCACCACGGAGATGGGGCTCACCACCTTCCCTTCTCCCTTTCTCCCTTGCCGACCACACGGACTCAGTCACACCAGGGACGGGAAAATAAGGTGTCTTGGGATCGTGCCACCAGCTCAGACTTCTTTCTATAGCTCCAGACCCACACGTGTCATAGCCTAGAGATTTTCTCTACTACGTATTCTGCTGCCAGAAATCTTCCTGGAGATGCCTCCATAAACTGCTAAGGAGTAATCCATAGGACTTAATGTTAAATGGGAAAGAGTAAGGTGAAAAAAGTGTGTATGGAATGTGAGTGTTCCTCTGAGAAAGTTGGAGTGTGTACGTCACACGTGTGTCTGCTTGAGTGAGGCACAGACAGGCCAAGCATGGGTGTGAGAATGATCGCTTGTAGAAGGAAGGAAGACTCTGGGTGCAGATCTGAAGCCTGAATTCCTTGAATTTACCTTGGTTTGTAGAGCTGACTTTGGGACCATGTTAATTTAATGTTTTCCATAATTATAAAAACATTTAGATTATATGAAAGTTATACTTACAAATCATTAAGTGGAAGACTACCAGTGAATGTAAGTGTGTGTCCATCTATTAGAAAGGAGCTCTGGCTTGGCGCCTGTGGCTCAATGGGCTAAGGTGCCAGCCACGTTCGCCTGAGCTGGCGGGTTCGAATCCAGCCTGGGCCCGCCAAACAACAATGACGGCTGCAGCCAAAAAATGGCCGGGCATTGTGGCGGCGCCTGTGGTCCCAGCTACTTGGGAGGTGGAGGCAGGAGACTCGCTTGAGCCCAGGAATTGGAGGTTGCTGTGAGCTGTGATGCCATGACACTCCATCCAGGGTGACAGCTTGAGGCTCTGTCTCAAAAAAAAAGGAGCTCTGCCAAGCAGCATAATATCGAAGGACAAAATGAACTAAAAAATAAAGAAAACCTGATTTTAAGAATCATATTGTCAGTGGTAGGCGTTAATGGTGGTGTTATTCCAAGATGGGTTGTGGGTGTTGTGGAGCCATGGAAAGAATTCTTTTGTTGGTGTCATTTATAATGGAATTCTCAGCATAGAAGAAAGGAGATAAAGATAGAAAATTAATGGGCGGCGCCTGTGGCTCAGCGAGTAGGGCGCCGGCCCCATATACCGAAGGTGGAGGGTTCAAACCCAGCCTCAGCTGAGCTGCAAAACAGAAAAATAGCCAGGCGTTGTGGCGGGCGCCTGTAGTCCCAGCTACTCGGGAGGCTGAGGCAAGAGAATCGCCTAAGCCCAGGAGTTGGAGGTTGCTGTTTGATCCCACAGCACTCTGCCGAGGGCGATAGAGTGAGACTCTGTGTCTACAAAAAAAAAAAAAAAAAAAAAAAGATAGAAAATTAACCAGGGAATGTAAGAAAAACAAAACAAATACAAAGACAAAAGCAAAACTGTGTGTAGCCCTGACTTGAAACTGGAAGTACCAATGTAAACTCTGAAAAAATTCCTAGTTCTGTATGCAGAAAATGCCTAGAAACATGTCACATCCCAGAGTAAGGACCACCCGTCCAGCCAGAATGTGGTCTTCACACAACAGTCTCCCAGGGAACACAACCAGGGCTCTGTGGCGTAAAATACATGCAGGACACGTATGAAGAGCCTGTAGCATCTCCTGGTACTGGAATGCGGGGAGGATGACCCAGGCTCTGTGCCCCTCCAAGGGCTCCACAGGAGAGTTACTGTCAAGGCTGAAACACACAAAGTATATTTCAACCTACAAATTCCTATGATAATATGTGAAAAAATATAACTTGCTCTAAGTCACATTTGCATGATATAAAGGCACTAATTCAGTATTTCAGAGACTAGTTAATCAAGGGCAGAAATCCCACGGTGACCCTGCCTTTTCTCTGTGACCTGTGGCCACGAGGTCAATAGAGAGAAGTCTCTCCTTACACATGGATTCCAGTTAATCAGTGAGGAAGGGGTGACAAATTGCAGTATTTCCCTAATGAATTGAGGAACCCACCCAAGGAAATGTGACACTGATGGAGACAATCACACACGTGGCATGTATGAAGTTACACTGGCAGAAAAATCAACCCAACCCTGAATACCACCAACCCACTTGATGTCACGGCCCTGCTCTGGGAAACCCAGGGCAGAAGCACATATCCGGACACGCCCTGTGTGGCCAGCAGGCTCCAGACTGTGCGCAGGACAAGTGGCCCAGTCTCTTCATCAGAAATCACACAGAAGAAAGAGTAAAGGGCAGAGAAGACTCTGCAGCCTCAGGGGACATACCAACCAGCTGTGAGGCGTGGAGCTTTCTTAGATCTGATTCAAACCAACAAGTCACAGAGAAAAGCGGGAAGAAGAGTGAATTCCATCTGGATAGCTGATGGTGTAAAGCAGCGGTTATCAACCTGTGGGTTGCGACCCACAGGAACTGTATTAAAGGGTCGCGGCATTAGGAAGGTGGAGAATAACAGGTGTAAAGGAATTATTGCTATTTTGTTTAAATGTGATAATGCGATGTTTTCTTAGGAATTCTTATGTTCTATATCCTTGATCTTTGCACTTTTAGAGATACAGCCTCACTTACGCGTGAGATGATACTTGTCTGAGAAGCTGCATTCACGTAGGCTGGGGCAGGGGTGGTAACAGTGAAACAAAATTAACTGTTGGTTAAAAAAGGACAAAAGACCCCAACAGCATCTCCAAGCTGCCTCGCCCACCCTTGACCTTTCGGCTCCCGCCGCTGGACTGCCCTGTGGACTAGGCCATAATCCAAGTCATTTTTAATCCTTTTCTCCTTCCCTCTTTCTCTAATCTCTGAGTCCTGATGATTCATCCCACCATTTACAATTTTCTCTAATTATTTTTTTCTAATATCCTGCTCCCTCTCAGCATCCTGGCTCAGGAAACCACAGTCATTTGCCTTATTTCAACTGTCCCATGTTGTACTGTTCCTATGTTCAAAACACAAAGCAGCCCCCAACCCCGCCCAGCTCACTGCTCTCAGGATAGAATCCAGCAGGTGAACCTCGTCCCTGCAGAGCCCCAGCTGCAGACCTCTGTAGCCGCTCCCTGGGGTTGACACATCACTTGAGGGAAAGGTAACAACCTTCACCGCCTTCTCTGTGCCGGGCCTGGGCTGCCCTGCGAGTGGCTGCCTTCTCCCTGCTCTCATTTGTTCCGACCCTTCGCCACACTTCAGGAAGCTGCCCTCACCCCCAGGCCTGGGTTACATGCACCCCCAGGTGCTCATGTAGCTTTATATCCTTACTGAGGTTGGTGAGAATGTGACCCCACATGTCCAGGGACATGGCAGGTACATGGCCCTGCTCAATAGCATGTCATTGACTAAGGGAACAAATCACAGTGAGGAAGGGGGGAGGGGGAAGGAAGGGAGGGAGAAGGGAGGAGGGGAGGGGAGAAGGAGGGAGGGGTAGAGGGAGGGGAGAAGGGAGGGAGCCTCCTTTCACTCACGTGATGTGTAGATTCCAGGGAGAAATCACAGTGAAGGAGGGAGGAGAGGGGAGGAAGGGAGGGGGAAAGGAGGGGGAAGGGAGGCGGGAGAAAAGGAGGGAAGGGAGAAGGGAAGGAGGGAGGGAGGAGGGAAAGAGGTTGGAAGGATTCAGGTATTTAATAAACTGGAACAAATTCTGGTATAGTTAATTCTGATTATAGTAAAAATCAACATAATGCTAAACTACAAATCCTCTGGTAAGTAAACTTACAAATAAATTATGTGTAATTCGCATTAAAGAGCTTTGCTGTGTAATCATAGAAATGCTCTTAAAGTGTGTCTAAGTCCTAATTTAATTATTTCTGGATTATCTTTAAGTGAAGAAGCCCTCAAGAATCCAAGAATAAAATCTTGTCACAGTGGCTGCAGGAAATCTGTAACTGCCTTTCCACTGAAGCTGTCTCGCTCACACGTGATTATCTCTCTGCTGTTTGAACAGTGCGAGCTATTTATCCTGGAAGTGGCTACCATGAGCAAACATGATTTGTTTACATGCTAAAAAATAATCCAGACTAAAGACCAACTTAGACTCACTTTCTTTGTCTTTTTCTGTAAATGAGCTCCGTTGTAACAACTTGGCTTTTGTGTCTGAATTTTCTCTGCTCGGCACGCCAGTCTTACTAGGGAAAGGGCATCAGCGTCACCACTAGATACGTCAGCATTGGCCACAAACAGCTTTGAGACTATTGAATTATTCTTCTGCATGTGGTCAGCAGGGAACAAGGACTCTTTCTGGTAGGTACGTGCATGGAGTTGCCATTATTATTGTCCTGGGTCCTCACCCACAGTGTGGTAACAGTGACCTCTCAGTGGAGGCCCAGCTGCTGTCGGTATTGGAGACCCCGGCCCACAGGTGGAGCACCGCAGGGTTGGAGGGAAGACTGGCTGTCAGGAGAGGAGACACCGAGAGACAGATGGGTGAATCTGGAAGTGTGTGAAGCTGATACGAGGACATGTGCGTTTGTTTGTGTGAGAGCGAGAAGGGGGGAGAGGGAGGAGGGAAACATGTCTGTGGCAGTGGGGTGTGGACTTTTGCCTGCCATAGCCTCCGCTTGGCTCTGTCACGTTCCCTATTCACATCCCTGTGCTTTCCCAGGAGCACATCTGCACCACACTTCATAGGTTGCAAGACCTGTGCCGTGTGAAATTTCACTTGATACCCTAGGCCCGGGAGCTAAAAAGAGTAATGCACCATTTTACAGGTGAGAAACAAAGAATCAGGGAGGATAAATGTGCTCTGTTTATTTCACGGCATTCACAGTCAAAACCGGAGCTCTGGGATTCAGGCTTCCTGTCTGGTGCTCGTCCCAGACTTCCCTTTACTACCCTCCTCTGTCCAAGGGCAGGAGGCTCCGGCAGACACAGAAAGACCCAATGATAGGGTCATCTATAGGGCATAATTTGAAATATAGGAAAGCCTCCAACTTCCATCCGAAAAGGTTCCCATCAATTAAGAAGTGTCATCTAAAGTCGGAACAGGACCATTAGGTACAGTGGTCAACTAAACCCCCTGATGTGTTTTGCTAGATAGTTGTTACTTCTTAGATTGGCAAAGGAAGATAAAAAATACAAAATGCTTTTACCTTTCTCCCTTTCCAATGTGAGTGGTGTAATAACAAGGAGGCCCTGTACACAGAAATATATAAGCCAGGTGGCTTGGGATTCAGATAGATAACTCATGGATGGAGGGATGAAGGAATGGATGGATGAAGGGATGGATGGATGGAAGGTTGGGTGGATGAGGAATGGATGGATGGATGGATGGATGGATGGATGGATGGAGAGATGGATGGAGAGATGGATGGATGAAGGGTTGGATGGATGGATGGAAGGTTGGATGGATGAAGGGATGGAGGAATGGATGGATGGATGGACGGATGGATGAAGGGTTGGATGGATGGAGGGATGGATGGATGGATGGAGAGATGAAAGGAGGGAAGGAGGAAGGGAAAGATGGACGGATGGAGGGAGAGACAGGGAGGGAGGGATTGATGGATGGGGAAATGGATGGATAAAGGGAGGGAGGAAGGGAGGTAGAGAGGGATGGATGGGTCTTTGTGAGGATTTAGTTGGTTGTGGGAGGATGCTGGATCCTACCTAGTCCATCTCTTTGTTAGTAACTCAAAGATCATGGGCAGAGAGATGTCTAACCTAGCACTTGGTAGCCATCGGAGGAGATGAGATTAGCATTAGGGAGCAGTGGAGAGAAAGCAGATAGATGTTGAAATGATTTTACCACATTTACATAGAGCTGCTGTGTTTTTAAAAGGCTGAATTATGCTCTCGATCCCTGTCCTCCAGGAGTCTTCATTTCAAACAAGATTTCAAGGAAGTTGGGACATTATTATTGTTCTACATGTCAACAGCTCCCAATGGGCTCATTTATTTTTTATGGCAGCAATATCTGTGCAGTCCTATTAGGCAGCAGCTAAAAGACATTTTTCTTATTGTTTCTTCCTTCTGTCATCCAATTGACATATTGTGTTTTGTTCTGTATTATCTTTGGTTGCTTTATGGCACAATGTCCACATTTCTTATGCAGCTACCCCACTGTGTGTGTGTGTGTGTGTGTGTGTGTGTGTGTGTGTGTGTGTGTGTGTGAGAGAGAGAGAGAGAGAGAGAGAGAGGGAAGGGGGGAGGGAGAGAGAGAGAGAACGAAAGGCAAAGATGACTTTTTTTTTTTTTGAGACAGAGCCTCAAGCTGTCACCCTGGATAGAGTGCTGTGGCATCAAAGCTCACAGCAACCTCCAACTCCTGGGCTCAAGCGAGTCTCTTGCCTCTGCCTCCCAAGTAGTTGGGACTACAGGTGCCCGCCACAACGCCCGGCCATTTTTTGGTCACAGCTGTCATTGTTGTATGGTGGCCTGGGCAGGATTCAAACCTGCCAGCTCAGGTGTACATGGCTGGTGCCTTAGCCCATTGAGCCACAGGCACCAAGCCAAGATGACTTTTTTATATAAGAAAAACTAAAAACTTTTTTATATAAGAAGAGAAACTATTTCCCAACTCTTTGCAATTCTCTGTTCATTACCATAAGTCTGGATCAATTGAGAGAAGGGACTTTGAAGTTGATTGTGATGATGATTTACAAGACTAAATAAGAAGTTGGGAGGAATGGAGACAAATGTATCCTCAGTAGACATTCGTAATGGTTCTTACCTGGTAAACATGCATAAATAGACTATCAATTTTCACAAACAACATAACATCTTATAACTCAGCAGGTATATTAGAGTTTAAGAAATAGCTATAGAATTAAATTATTTCAAAATCAATTTCAACATTTACCTTCTTAAAATTCAGATCCTTTGTCATATAATCATTGAATTTCCAAGCTGCAAGAATCTAAGAGATCTGATCTAATTCGTGTTGGTGTCTCCAGCAATCCAACAATGAATTATTCAACCAGCCTTTCTGCCCAGATGATATAAGCAAGGAGATAAGCATGAATCTTGCCCTGTAATTTGGCTCAAAGACTGAAGCTTAGCAGACTGGGAGGAGGAGTGTGTATAAGTCTGTGGTACTCAGATTCAGCAGAGACAGAGATCTGAGAGGAGGGCCGCATAGAAGTGGAATTTGACATTGGTCTTGAAATTATATAACATTAGAAAAAGTCCAGTGAAAGATGGTGAGGATTTGAGGCATCAGGAACTTGCTGAGCCAGCCACCAAGGTAGGAATAGACAGTTAATGGCTGGTGGGAAATGTAAGGTGGCCACATGTAAGATAGTTCTGCCTCTTGACCTCAGATAGTCTGAAACACTGGGTTCATTGTGGTACACAGGCACGTTTGATACACAGCATATGTGGCCTATACCTTTGTCCATTACCCATCATTAGCACATCTCCAGCTGTTGCTGGGTTTGTTGTTAACCTCCTGAGGAATGTTTATCTGTACATATTTATGTTTTCTGTATTTTGAAATTATAGTCTTGGCTGTATATAATTAAAATTGTGGTATCTTCTCAGTGAAGCAATCTATCAAATAGAATTAATTTTTTCTTTTTTCTTTTTTCTTATTAAATCATAGCTGTGATTAATGTGTAACGGGGTACAATATGCTGGTTTTACATACAATTTGAAATGTTGTCATCTAACTGGTTAACATAGCCTTCATGGTATTTTCTTAGTTTTTTTTTTTATTGAATCATAGCTGTGTACATTAGTTCAATCATGGGGTACAGTGTGGGGGCTTCACATGCAATGTGAGATATTTTTATCAACCTGATTGACATACCATTCATGATATTTTCTCGTTTACTATATGAAAACATTTTTGA
>CAUYON010035217.1:0-20541 GCA_963573935.1 Arctocebus calabarensis
TCTTTTCTTTTTTTATTAAATCATAATTGCATACATTAGTGCCATCATGGGGCTCAATGTTCTGACTTCATATACAATCTGAAATATTTTCATTGAACTGTTTAACATAGCCTTCATGGCATTTTCTTAATCACTATATGAAGACATTTATATTCTGCATTTAGCAGGTTTCATCTGTACCCTTCTGAGATGGAATATACCAATTTTCTTAATTGTTCTGATCATTAAGGGATGCTGGATATTATCAAAAGCTTTTTCTGCATCAATTGAGAGAATCATATGGTCTTTCTTTTTTAATTTGTTTATGTGATGAATTACATTTATAGATTTACGTATATTGAACCAGCCTTGAGATCCTGAGTTAAAGCCCACTTGTTCCTGGCGTATAATTTGTTTGATGTGTTGCTGGATTCTGTTTGTTAGAATCTTATTGAATATTTTTGCATCGATATTCATTAGTGATATTGGTCTATAGTTTTCTTTGCTTGTTGGGTCTTTTCCTGGTTTAGGAATCAAGGTGACATTTACTTCATAGAATGTGTTGGGTAGTATTCCATTTTTTTCTATATTTTGGAAAAGGTTGAGTAATTATAGGTACTAGTTTCCTTTTTAAAGGTTTGGTAGAATTCTGACATGAAGCCATCTGGTCCTGGGCTTTTCTTTTTAGGGAGATTTTGTATAGCTTATTTTATTTCAGAACTTGATATCGGCCTGTCCAACATTTCCACTTCACTCTGGGTAAGTCTAGGATGGTGGCCTGCTTCCAAGGATTGGTCAGTTTCCTTCAGATTTTCATATTTCTGAGAGTAAAGTTCTTGTAATATTCATTAAGAAATTTTTTATGTTTCAGAGGAGTCTGTTGTTATTTCATCTTTACCATTTCTGACTGATGAAATTAGAGATTTAAGTCTTTTTTCCTGGTTAGGTTAGCCAAAGGTTTATCTATTTTATTGCCCTTTTCAAAGAACCAACTTTTTGATTTATTGATCTGTTGTATAATTCTTTTGTTTTCAATTTCATTTAATTCTGCCCTGATTTTGGTTATTTCTTTTCTTCTGCTGTGTTTGGGGTTGGAATGTTCTTTCTTTTCCAGTTGCTGGAATGTCCCATTAAGTTGTTAACTTTTTCTCTTTCCATTCTCTTGAGGAAGGCTTGCAGTGCTATAAATTTCCCTTGTAGGACTGCCTTTGCAGTGTCCCAGAGGTTCTCATAATTCTTGTCATCATTGTTGTTTTGTTCCAAAAATTTGGTGATTTCCTTCTTAATCTCATCTATGACCCATCTATCATTCAGCATAAGGTTATTTAGCTTCCATGTTTTTGTATGAGTATGCAGATTCTTGTTATTGTTGAGTTAAACTTTTATTCCATGATGGTCCAAGAAGATGCAAGGAATAATTTCTATTCTTTTAAATTTGTTGAGGTTAGACTTGTGACCTAAGATGTGATTGAGTTTGGAGTATGTTCCATGGGCTGATGAGAAGAATGTGTATTCAATTTTATTAGGATGAAATGTTCTGTAGATATCTGTAAATCCAGATGTTGAATGGTTAAGTTTAAATTTAAAATTTCTTAGCTTCTTTTTGGAGGATCTATCCAACACTGCTACAGGAGTATTTAAATCTCCAACTACAATGGATCTGGAGGAAGTCAAGTTACTTATGCGTATTAGAGTTTTTCTTATAAATTGAGGTGCATTCTGGTTGAGTGCATAAATATTAATAATTGAAATCTCATCATATTGAGTAGTACCTTTAGCAAATATGAAATGTCCATCTTTATCCTTCTTACTTTTGTTGGTTTAAAGCCTATAGTATCTGTGAATAAGATTGCAACACCTGCTTTTTTCTGTTTTCCATTTGCCTGGTATATAGATGACCATCCCTTTACTTTGAGTCTAAATTTATCTTTTAAGGTAAGATGAGATTCTTGTATGTAGCAGATATCTGGACTGTGTTTTTGTGTCCAGTTAGCCAACCTATGCCTCTTTAGAGGACAAATTAAACCATTCACATTAATTGAAAGTAATGATAAATCTTTAGAAAGTCCAGGGGACATTTTTAATCCTTTCATCACTGTGGAAGTTGGAATTGTATAAAAAGTTTCTGGGTGAGTTTACTTTTGTGGTGGAGGATTACATTGGTCATTATGGAGAATAGGTCTGAGAATATCCTGGAGAGTTGGTTTAGTTATAGCAAATTTCTTCAACATGTGGATGTCATTAAAGTATTTAATTTCTCCATCATAAATGAAACTCAGTTTAGCTGGATACAGGATCCTGTGTAGAAAGTTATTTTGTTTTAGGAGATTAAAAGTTGATGAATTTTCTCTTCTAGCTTGAAAGGTTTGAGCAGAGAGATCTGTAGTTATTCTAATAGTCTTTATCTTGTAGAGAATGGATTTCTTAGGTCTGGCTGCTTTCAGAATTTTCTCCTTCATATTAACTTTAATGAAGTTAATTATGATGTGCTTCGGGGATGTCTTATTTGGGTTGAGTCATTCTGAGGTTCTGAAACTGTCTGCTATCTGAATTTCAGAATCTCATGGCATGTCTGGAAAGTTCTCTTTCATAATCTCATAAAGAAGAGACTCTGTGCCTTGTGACCCCACTTCATCATTTTCAGGTATCCCTATAAGGCGAATATTGGTTTTCTTCAAGTTATCCCAGAGCTATCTGAGAGAATGATTCATTTTTGCCTTTCATTTCTCTTCCTCTTTGTAGGTTTGGGAGCATTTGAAAGCTTTGTCTTCAACGTCAGAAATCCTTTCTTCTGCTTGCTCCATTCTGTGGCTGAGGGATTCTACTGTATTTCTCAGATTTTTGAGGGCTGCAACTTCTTGTTTCAATGTGTCAAAATCTTTGATCATTTGGTCTTTGTATTCCTTGACATCTTGAGACAATTTTTGAAATGCTCCCTCAATTTCAAATTCCACCTTTTCCTCAATTTTATTGATCTTGTTTGTGACCCAAATTCTGAATTCAATTTCTGACATCTCAGCTATCTGTTTATGCATAGGATCATCATTTGTGTCTGCCAAATTGTTCCTTCGGGGGGGGGAGTGTTGATCTACTCTGGTTGTTCATGTTTCCAGAGCTTTTCCACTGATTTCACCCCATGATTGTTTTGCACCGTTTGGCTAGATGAGTAGATAAGCATAAGTTGGGTTGGGAGTTCTAGAAGTAGTGATTGACCAGTCCTTTATCTGAAAGCTGGGACTGATGTCTGTACCTTTCCCCCCAGAGTTTTGCCAAGGACCCGTACAGTGCTACAGCCTGAGAACGTGGTGACCTTGGTGTGGTGGGAGGTTAAGTGGCTCTGTCTTATTTTTAGCTGGTCACCATTCTTACCCTAGAGAATCAGTTGCTCTGGGTTGAAGTCTCAGCTGTGAAGAAATGCCAGCAGTTAAGTCACCACACCCCCCATAGGCAACAATTGGAAAAGGAAAATCAAACCTTCCCACTACTACATACCCAGGTTACTACTTTGGAAAGTCATTGGGTGACTGACCCAGTTGAAAAGGTCCCAATCAATTGTCCCAGCCAGTGCCGGCCTCAGATGGAAGAGTTGAAAGTCTCTGGCAGCTAGATAGCAGGGGTCTGCTGGCAGCTCTAGTATAACTTGCTCCAGTGTTCTGTGAGCTCAGGAGGGCCCCCCCATATGTAAATTAGTCTGTGAAGGTTGATGCCTCCTTCCCCACCTTGCCCCTCTGTCACACCCAGTCACTGGTAAACCTGCAGGGCTGTGATCCAGTTCCCTCCAATAAGCAGATGCTCCAGAGGTTTGCACCTGCCTGGGTCACAGGTAGCTGTGTGGCTCCTCAGCCAGGCCACAACCCTCTGCTACTCTCTGTCACTCTTTGGCAGGGGAGGTAAGGCCTGACAACCTGGGTGCTTGATAGGGTCTGGGGCAATTCACTCAGTTCCAGCCCTGTCCCTGATTGATGTTGCTGATAGAATAGAACAAGTTTGCAGAATTTGTTTCTGTCCTGGCTATTTTCCCCTTTGGATCAGAAGTTGGGCTGAAAATGGGTCTGACTCAGTCTGTGAGTTCCAGCCCTTTGTCTCAGCTTTCGTCCCCTGAGGGCCAGGTGCATCTGAAGCTGTGTAAAGCAGTCTCTGCCCTAGGAATTGGCTATCTCTGTGCATGCATTCTAATCCCCATGCTCTGCTCTGGCTGGTATTGCCTCAGGCATACCCTTCACTCCTGGGGCCTGTGCCTCTGTTGCAGGTCCACTTTACTGGTGGCTGTCAACAGATAAGCTGCCCAGCTTCCCCTGGCCACCCAGAGAGACTGGGAGTGTCTGCTCAAAAGATCCCAGGGGTGTGAGCCCCATTGCCATTGTTCCGGCCACTGTGGCTGCTGCTCCTCCGTGCCTCAGGGGACCACCTCTCCAGTTTGGCCTCCTCTCGGCTTACTTTCCTTCCCTCACTCCTAAGCCAGAAAATCAGCACAGATCAGCAACAGTCCATGCCCTGTCCACAACCCTGGAGAAAATGTCTAAGAATCTGGACTACATGCGGGCAGGCCTCCAGACTTTGGGGTGAGAGTGGAGGGGAGTGCTGAGAATTTAAACTTGCAGGTAGAGAATATATACAGTTTATGTACAGTTTTATGCCTGGCAGGAGAGTGCCATGGAACCCTAGTAGGGGAAGGAAGTCCAGTTTTTAGAGGGTCTCTCCCATGGGGTATAGTGGGAGGACATCTGAACTCTGCTTGCTTGTTTGTATGGAGGTATGGAGTATATACTGCGAGCTGTTCTCATGGGGGAGGGGACTCCCGTTTGCTTAGCAATGTGTTCTGTACCTTTTGTTTGTGTCCTTGAGGTCACATGTTGCCCCTGCAGGGTTGATGTCCATTCTTTGACCTTCTCTTTTGGCTAGATCCAAACCATCGGTTTTCTTGCTAAATTTCTGTCCTTTAACTCTGCTTCTGGATGGGAGCCTCTGTGGAAAGCTGGCTACAGATCTCCATCTTAGCTCCTCCATCAGAAATTTCCAAAATTAATGATTGTCAACAAATTGCAGATCCAAGAAACTGGGCAGACACCAAACAGGAAAAATAAACAAATGAAAAAAAAAAAAAAACAACAAATAAAACAAAACCTATGTAGGCATATCATATTCAAACTCCAGAAAGACAAACACAAAGAGAAAAATCTTAAAAGAAGCCAGAGGGAGACAGAATTTTCCTAATGAGGAGCAAAGATAATAATTAAAGGAGACTTCTAGTTAGAAATCATACAAGCAAGACAGAAAGGAGTGAAATATTTGAAATGTTGAAAGAAAACCCCCACTAATTTAGAATTCAACATACAGTGAATTTCTTGAAACTGTTAAAGACATTAAAAACAAGAAAAGTCTGAGAAACTGTCACAGTCAAAAGAAGTATAAGGGGAGATGATGACTCAGTGTTCTGAGGCACTCTGATAAGGTCCTGAGCCAAAATAGACATTTGGTAAAAGCTTGGAAATCTAAAGTATAGACTCCAACTAGAAATAGTTGCATCTGTCTCAGTTAATTGTAACAAATGTACCAGAACAATATAAAACGTGAATAATAGGAGAAGCTGGGTGTGAAGCAGTAGAGTATCCTGAGATAGGAACTGGTTTTAAGCAGGAATGTGGCTACCTCCTCCTCTAAAAGGGAAGAGAAATAAGTATAAACAGAGATCTCTTTTGTTGTTAAGGGAGAGCATTGGGGTAATTCAAGCCCAATTAGCCTGATACATCTCTCTTTGTGAAGTTCAAAGTTATGACATGTGAGGAGGAAAAAAAGGCAAATTTATTGGGTTCAGGTACTTGAGTAAAGTTTTGGAAAAGACAATGAGAGAATGAGCATGAAATTTGTCAGAGGAGACAAAGAAGATTTGAGTTTGCCACTAAAATTATCATTCTCAAATCTGTTGTGGCATTGACTCAGTTATTATATAGTATTCTCTAAAGTACCCAGCTAGATAAACATGCATGCAGACCTGGCAAATTGTAGGATTCACCTCTGACTGGAAATTATAGGATCAATGTAGTAGAAGGAGAGGGGATAGAAAAGTTGAACTTGATTGTGGGAGAATTTGGGGGAAAATCAGCCATGGTTCTTGGAGTGGAGATGACGCCCACGAAAGGTTTTGAGCTAATGGAAACAGATTTCAGAATGAATGAATCACTTGGTTCCTGAAGTCTCCTAGGATGATGCTAGGAGTGGGTAAAGAATTATGTTAAAGTAAGTAGTATTGGTATGGTTTAATTCCATAGTTATTCTGTTAAAGTTTGTTCAAATGTCCCCAATTCCACTTAAATACAGTAAATCTGTATCCCAAAGCCTTCTCTTCTCTTGCACGGCTTGGCTGCATTTTCAGGTGATGTACTCATATTCTAATTTTTCTAGAAATCCAGTAGGATTTAAGGGCTGTAATAAAAATGAATCTTGACTTTATGGAGATTCAGCTAAAATAAGATAATGAAGAAACCTGGATGACCCATTTTCCCACATATTATACTGTGACAGAATTATTAGTAAGTCCTAGAGTAAATGTGTGCAGTCTGTTAGCTCATATAGAATAAATTCAAAATCTGAGAAATTTACAATTTACTATTTTCGGGCATAGTCTAAGCATAACTAAGGCCTGTTACAGAAATGACAAGGTATTTGACAGAGAAAATTAACTGAAGTTGTTCTGTTCCTTTCCAATTGTACCTGATATGGGTTGTACAAGGTCTCACAATGCTCTCAGTCAATTGTAACATAGAACACTGAGCTTTAAGATGCAGTACCTAGAGTTGCTGAAGGGTGGAATGCATAAAGAAAATACAAATTAAGTATGAATGTGGTAGATATCTAAAATGGGAGTCAGAAAATATGAATTCTGTGCTCTAATTACTAAAATCCTACCTTATCCTAAGTAAGTGACATTCAGGGCTTTATTTCCATGATTTTATAAAAGGAGGAGATTGAATAGAGACTTATCTTAAATCCTTTCTAACTTTGAAATTCTGTTACTTTCATATGTCAAAATTATACATTCACTTTTAAAGAAAATATTTAAAATGCTTACATGTAATTCTTTTGGGAACCTCTAGGAACTGAGATAATATTAATACTATGATGTGGACAAATCAGCATTACAGTTGTGCCAGTTTTATTAGCTTTCAAATCCCATCTGGATTGGCTGTTATTTCATTCCGTCTCTACATTCTTTATATTTTGAAGTAGAAAAATTAAAGCAAACTCTTTGAACAATGGTAGGACTTTCTGAGTAGGAGAGACTTAGAATGTTGATAAGACCTATAATTGATAGCCTTGTATCCATATCCAGATTTTTGGAGTAGAAAATGACTTTCACAAGATTTGTTTTCAGCAAATAACATGGATCTGGAGTCCAAAGTCTCTCAGAGACATCAACATATGCACAAACTCATATCTGAGTACATAATTTATATATATATATATATATAATTTTCCCCTCATTCTACCCACTGCTTTCTTTATATATATATTATAATTTATATACATATATAATACATGTATAATTTATATACATATATATATATATAATTTTCCCCTCATTCTACCCATTGCTTTCTCAGAATGACTCCATTCTACAAGGATGGACTGCACCTAGATCCAGTTCTCAGCTTCGGGTGGTGCACATACCAGAAAGCATAGGTTTCATCCTGACTTATCTCACTCTCTGCAAACGAGAGCTTCAATTTGAGAGTTCACCAATTCTGTATCAGAAATGTCATCACTCTCTCACCTTTCTTCTTCAACACTTTAATCTTTTAAGTAAATAAACAGTTTTCAATATTGAAGCTTGTGACATTTGGCTGGTCACTCATCTTTAGGCTGAACTGCTTCCATACCTCTGTGCCTTAGCTAGCCTATTGCTATCATAGCAAAGGATCTTATTCTTGAGACCATATTTATTAACCTTCTAGATAAATTCTTTATATAGAGTTTAATCAGTAATCTTTTGTAAAGCACTAGTAATTTACAGACCACTTATCTAGGGCAATCATCTGCCATTTTTCAATGGAAACCAATTGGATTTCCTATAAGTGATCATTGGTTGAATGGGTCCATATAAGACACACTTAATCACTCATTTTTAGCTGTTCTTTGATTACAAGTTTGAACTGTATTTCTAGACTTGTATATACTTTTCTTTCTGCTGATGATATGATAGGAGTCTGAAAAGCACACATTCAGTGAGGGTCAGTCAGGAAATAGTGCCTCCCAATTCCTAACTTCCCAGAAAGCACTTGGCAATTAAATTTCCTGGAAAGTATTTAGACCTCGCCACCACTTCACTGTTTATTGTGACATTGGATGGAGGAAAGCAGTGTAGCAGTTTTATGGGATGGCAGAAGAAGTAACCACTTTTATAAGGTAAGAGAGCAAAGAACATTATTTACTCCCCTTCCTTCAGCAACTTTGGTACCAAGATATCCAGTAAAATAATTTGCTCTAGTTTTCTGAGGATATTAGAAAGTTTTGGACTCTTTAAGAAATTTAATAGAAGCATTAAATATTTGATCCAGTTAATTCATATGTGGCTTCTAATAGCCTTTGAATGTATACTGGGTGCTGTGTGGGAGAGGCTGACCTGAGTAATAGATTATCAGCCCTCCTTATTAACACCTGTGGGCTAAAGGTCAGTATTATTTTGAGGATAGAAATGGGAGAATAAAAGAGTCTAGTGGAATTTGGAGAACTAGGCTTTTATTCCTCTAATTTTCCTAACGAGCTTAAGAATATTGAATATAACTCTTTCTTTTTGGATTAGATCAATCTAATGTGCTCAGAAATATAAAAGTATTATGATGACATAGCATTTTTACCTTTCTGTACAATAGTGGTGAATATTTTCCTGCACTGTACATCTTCTTAAGCAGCTTCTCTTTGACAAAAGATGTCTCTTGCAGCCCTAACCCAGGCTCTGCCTGATGCTGACTTAATAATGGCATGAGGCACAATTTTATTACCTATGAAATGGTGGAACCTCAAATAATTCATTGTGATGTCATGACTTTAATTATTTTATTTTGCATACAATGGCTGATAGAAGGCAGTCAAATACCTAGGACTACAGTAAAGCAATCATTTCCTCCTAGACAGATTATGTCTACACATCTAGACATAATTAAAAAAAATTAAGAATCCATATCTTCATTTCCCTTAGCAAGTTTGCTGGCCACTTTAATATTCTCTTTTTTTTTTCCTTCTATCTTCTATTCCTTCTTTTGACACAAGACTTAGAAAGAGAGAACATAGCCTTTCAGTTGGTCAGGAATTAAATTTGGAAGATTTTCACAAATATTTCTTGTGATTACTATAAAATCTACAGGAGAAGCTACAGATCTTATTAAATGATCTGAAGAAAGCCCCAGATTTTTGGATATTCCTGCCTAATTTCCTTTGGGTTCATCCAAATTTCTCTTTGATCTGGAGATGGGGATTTGTTATGTTTTTCTTGATTGTCTTAATCAATGGCTGACTGGAGAGTATTGATTAATGTTGCTCCACTGTTTTGTATGATGAGAGTTTTCCTTCCTCTCTGATCTCTTTCTTCAGTTTAAACTGCATTTTAGCTTTTTTACCTCCAGCTAATGGAGATACTTCCAGAAATGTAGGCTGATGACATACAGTCTGGAATGGTGCCAGCAGACACATTAGGTTGCTTCTCACTCCCCGAACCAATTGTCTGAAGTTTTTAAATGAGAAGTTTGAAATTCGAACTCAGTTTAAAAAGTAGATGCAAATTAACTGCAGGGTATGAAGAGTTCACATCTTTCTTGGCTTTTCACATCTGTCCCTTTCAAGGGAGGGTGTATAGAAGACAAAGTGTGGCATAGTGATGTCAGTATGAAACAGGGTTCTTGTTTGGATCAACATCAGGTTCTTTTAATATTTTGCACTGTGTTTGAATCTTATTCTTGAGTGTAAAACAAAGCCACTTAATAATAGAATTTATAGAAAGTGTATTTAACAGAAATCAGAGTCGATTGTTGGGATTCTAGCCTTAACATATGTAGTAACCACAGGTTGGATACTCTTCCATTACCATAATGTTTCCTTAAATTATCTGGCAAAATAAAAGACACAAACACATCATTTGTTAGCTATTAGCTCTATTGTTCTTTCTCATTTGAATTATTCTCTCATCAAAGGAACCACAAAGAGGTGGTTTATAATAAGGATTACTTAGAAATTTAGATATGGCAAATTTTCTGGCTATCATTGCCTTTGATTTCAAAATGTAGCATATTTTTCTTCAATAGGGAAAAAGGAAAACATACCCATTTTTTATGCAGAGATCTCATCAGGAAGGGAACATTTAATTTAGTGGTCAAATTAGATTCGTTTCAGCACCTGTACTTGTGACCCTTGAGGGTCTGACCCTTGGAGACCATATCCTCCCCCAGTTGCATATGCCCTGTTACTTTCTGTGGTGCTGAGTGGCAGTTTTCAACTGCTGGAGCAAGAGATGCCAAATGTGCACTGACCCTTGTCAATGTGCAGGAAGGATGTCAGAATAACATTAACCTTTTATTCTGACTTGAGCACCTGTTTTTTTTTTTTTAATCAATTTCAATGTAACACAAATCTACTTTGATGTGTCCAGAAATCAGATTTTAGTAAAATAATTGTGGTAAAGACATGAGAAATGATACCCTGAAATCTTAGTACTGAGTACATGAGGCATGGTCACAAAACCTGAACCTTAAATTTACATCTGAATCAAGCAAGTTAGTTCAACACCATGTAATGTTCGGACACTGTAAACAAATCCCTGGATTCGCTTACAGATAACTTGTTATTAGTTGCATGGTGGCTTTTAGGTGGGAGCATTTGTTTCTATCTTTACCTGGGTAGGATTGTTAATAAAGAGATGCTTTGCTTGTTTTATACATTTCCCTCTTCTCTTGGGACACCCCACCACAAAGACAGTCTAGTCATAATTTGATATCTTTCTATAATTTTGGATAATATTATTTGATGGGGGTTCAAATATTCCTCTTATGAGGAAATTCATTGATCTCCACAGTGAGCTGTGTATTGGAAAAAATGACAATGTGCACAGCCCTCAGCTCTCATTGGTGACTCATTCTGAAATGCTGGGGATAGGTCTGGGAGTAGTCCATGAAAGTATTAGTTGAGAGGCTTCCTCACTTGTACACTTATCTGCTATTCCTAGCAACAGACTGTCTCTCTGGGCACTCTATGTCAAGGAGGCTCCCTCTGAATCAATGGCTCTGGGAGAGTCTTCTCAACCTGGTTTACAGTGGTCTCCCTGGCTGGACCCCAGGCCACTCCCATCAGTTATGTCTCTCTAAAGAAGCTGCCTCTAAAAGCCTTTCCTTCATGATTCCGGCAGGGTTACTTGACCAATAGCATAGTTTTTAGATAGCACGGTCAGCACTGTTCAGAAATTAGAAACTGTGGCTCTCAGATCACATCTGGTCTAGAGAAATTCCTTATTTTTTTATTTTATTTTATTTTTTGCTCATAGAGTGTTTAAAATTTGAGTTACCTTACAAGATTTAAAAGTTGGAAGGTTGCACAAAAAAATCTAGATTCCCTCCCCCTTTCCTTAAAAAATGAAAACTCTTGCAAAATCAGAAGGTGGCATTGTTTTTACATGCCTACCACATTCTGGTCGTGAGGGCCAATCATTTTCTCGAGGCCAGTCATATTCTCTCCAGTCTTCCTTTCTATAGCCCTTGGGATCACTTCTGAGCTGACTCTACTTGTAGTAATATTTTTGATTCCTGTAGGCATTGAAATTATGAAGGACTTCTACCAGAACTCTACCTCTAAAGGGCAGTTCACAGGATTTCAAATGGGAGCCTGGGGACCTGCTCAGATCTGGAACCTGTTGTAAATGACATGATCTCTTTTAGTTCTATGATACCTATGTATCCATCTGTGCAATTATGTGTACTATTCCTGAAAAATTTTGTTATAAGCCAATATATAAATAACATAGGCAGAGTTATAGGTAATATATTTGTATCAATGAAGGCCAAATGTCAAATGTCCTATGATAGTCTATGCTCAAGGTTTATAGTAACTTGATCTGAAACAGGGCATGGAAGTATTGAATCATCACATGACATTAGGATTGTGGAAGGTCCCTGGAGAACCTGCCCTGAAGCAGTCAATGACATGTTCACACTGAGGGCAGAAATTTATTCTGAGAAAAATAACATTAGTTGTCACATTGTATTAATTTTGTTAACTTGAATTGTATTCATTTTTTTGCAGATTCTGCTTAACTAGTAAATTTAGCTGGGTTTTATAGATGTTTTAGAATAGTAAGAAAGATGTTTAGAAGAAGCTTAGACCTAATTTTATGTAAGTACAATTAAAGTCACATTATATTTAAAAATAATGTACATCAGGATTTGGGAAAATAAACATATTTCTTTTTAAAAAGGTCCATTTAGTGTTCAATTTTGAAAACCTCTGCTTCAATGTTATTGGCTAAATTTTCTTCTCTTTACATAGCATAAAGATGTGGTTTACTTGATTTGAGAGGAGGTTGCATTCTATGGGTTTGGGTGTCTACCCTGGAGTGTAGCCCAGAAGAAAGAGAAGGACCAGCTGCAGAATTAGCCTCAGTTAATTAAGGAGGTCATAAGAAGAGTATGGTTGAATGCCAAATCCTGGGCATGGGGGGAGGATGCCAAAGTGATGATCAAAACTGGAGCTGTAGAGTTGAGCTTAGGATCTAGGTCATGTGAAACACAACCATGAGAGTGGGGCTGTGGCATTGTGGGTACCTTCTCTAAAACTAGCTAATCTTTGAGTTACCATCTTTTTTGGCTATCAGAATGCTATGTGTCTGGAGTATTCTGGCTAAGAAAACATGGTGTGTGGACAGCACCAATGATGCTAAAAGGCTCTTCAGCAGAAATTCTTCTAAGGGAACTATTTAAAAACTCATGAATTACATTGGTGAGCATCCCAAGGTCACACCATAATGGCATCTACAAAAGGAATTTTTCATCTGTCCTGATCCAGAATACAGATCTCCTTTACTAAATATGCTCTCATACTTTCTAAGGAGGGAAGTTTGACATCAGTGCCCAAACTCTCATGTAGGGCTACATGTAGGGTCTCTCTCTTAGATAAAGTTTGGCTTCAAAGCAATTTAAACTATAAGTACATACAGTTGTGATCCTTAAAAATGCCCTTATGCTGGGCATGGTGGCTAAAGCCTGTAATCCTAGCACTATGGGAGGTGAAAGCAGGTGGATTGCCTGATCTCATGAGTTTGAGATGAGCCTGAGTCAGAGCGAGACCTCATCTCTAAAAAAACAGCTGGGCATTGTGGCAGGCACCTGTAGTCCCAGCTACTTAGGAGGCTGAGGCAAGAGAATTGCTTAAACCCAAGAGTTTGAGGTTGCTGTGAGCTGTGATGTCACTGCACTCTACCGAGGGTGACTTAGTGAGACTCTGTCTTAAGAAAAAAATAAGTGAACCTTTAAAAATAGCTGATGTAGGGCAGTGCCTGCGGCTCAATGGGTAGGGAGCCAGCCCCATATATTGAGGGTGGTGGGTTCAAACCTGGCCCTGGTCAAACTGCAACAAAAAATTAGCCTAGCATTGTGGTGGGTGCCTGTAGTCCCAGCTACTCGGGAGGCTGAGGCAAGAGAATAGCCTAAGCCCAGGAGGTGGAGGTTGCTCTGACCTGTATGATGCTATGGCACTCTAATGAGGGCGATCAAGTGAGACTCTGTCTGTACAAATAAATAAATAAATAAAAATAACTGATGTAAGGGCACTAAGCAAATAGTTTGGTACTGAATCATTCTTCTTTGTCTTTTGTCTAGAATAATATTTACAGCTTTAACTAACCTGTCTTCAGTGTAGTACTGGTTTCCCTGTATTTCCCACTTAACTAGAGTCCAGAGAATGGCCTTCAGGGATGGCTGGATATGTTGTCTGTTTATACAATGCCATGCATAGAAGGCGATATTGGGGATAATCACAGTTATTATGATTAATTGTAATAATTGAAAAGTGTCAAAAGAGTCATAGTTGGTGGGGAAATAGTTATGTATTGCCTAAGATCAAATTTAGAAATTAAAATGTCCTAGCTCATGAAGGCATCACATGGAGTATTGTATTAAACTACTGCTGATTTTCAATGACTGTCACAGGAGGGTGAATTTTTCATTTAGTTGTGTCCAGGGGAGAACAATCAAATGTCATATCTGTTGGCCAAATAATAGTGTGTGTGATTCTATATAATTTTTGTTTTCTTAGTTTCCTATAATATTTAAAACCAAATTTCTTTTAAATTTCTTTAAATTTATAATTCGTTCCTGGAATTAATGTCAGAAATATTTTCCTATTTAGTTCGGTTTATTTTTGATTGTTTAGCATCACAACCACTCCAGAAAGCCTCCTGCCTGGTAATTGTCATAAATGTTGTTAAAATAATTTATAATTTTCCATCAGTGCCTGCATGGCATTATTGGAGACTTGGCTTGCTGCGTTTTTATGTCATTTTGTTAAGGATACCAACCCCGGCTCAGGGTGTATGGGACTGTGACAGCGACCATCCAGAAACGGGAACCACCCTTCTGTTTGTTCTTGTTGTTTTGCACCGTGATAATCAATAGCCAACTCCATCTTGCTTCAGATGGGCAGAATGAGGCAAAGTGAGAAGGAGATACTTGCACAGGGGAGGTTCTGTGGAGAACTACAGAGGAGAATTGGCCAGAGAAGAGACTGGCTAGAGAAAGAAGTCTGGGATCCCAGTACTGAGGTCAGTTGCAACTGTTCTGTATACTGGCTTCTCTACAGAGCCTGGGGCTAAGGATGTATTTTAGGTCATTAAATATGAAATGCCTGATTTCATATCATAAGTTCAATTGATTATATCTCAAACAGGAAGCAGTACAATTAATCAATGTATGTTCCTAAACTATCATTTTGCCATCTTAACAGTAAGATGTGTATGCCAGCAGCAAAGAAGCTTGAAGAGTAAGTGGCAATGATATTACAAAAGGCGTCTTCTCAATTGCTTGCTGAGAATTGAATATTTTTCCTTGAAGATGTGGTCAAAAGCTTGCAAGAAGTGATGGTGACATGGTATAAATTCTGGTGAATATAGTGGATGACAGAGAGTTTCCGAGTCCAGCTTCTGTTGATAGAGCAGGAGAGTTTGTGTGATAGTGTTGTCTTGTAAGAGGGTCAGACTCTCTGTATGGACTCGTCTCTGCTGCTTAGTCACATGTATCCTCAACATTTCATCTATTTGGTTACAGTAGACATCCACTGTAATAAACTGATCAGATTTCATGAAGCTGTAGTGAATCATACCAGTGCTGGACCACCAGACACACACCCCTAGGTTTTTTTGATGAATATTCAATTTTGGACTGTGTTTCAGCACTTCATCTTTATCCAACCATTGTGCCTATCCACGGTTGTAAGAAATAATCAATTTTTTGGTGTAGAAAGAAGTAAAAATGATTTGCCTTTATGTCATTACAGCAAAGAAAGGCAAGGTTCTAGATGATTTCTTTTCTGACAACTCGTTTAATTCATGCCAAACCAATTTAACCAGCTTCTTTACCTTGCCAAATTGTTTCAAATGGTCCAATGTGTGGGAATGGTAAGGTCAAAACTTGCTGCTCATTCATAGGTATGTCAAGATTCGCTTTCACTACAGATTTCAGCTCATCATTATCTACTTTGCTCTCAGGCCACCCAATGTGGCGCACTTTTGAGATTAAAATCACTAGAATGGAACCTCTTAAACCATGAATGGTCCATACCTTCATTAACCACATCCTTCCCAAACACCATGTTGATATTTTGAGCTGCATGTGCTGCATTTGTTCTACAATGGAAGTCAAAAATAACACAGATTTTTGAATTAACTATGGTTTCCCAAACATTTCTCTGACAAAAAATAGAAAGATAATCACAAATCAAAATGAACATTTGAAAGAATAAGGATGTACTCTTGCAATAAAAAGCAAGAACAAAAATAAGAAGTGTCCAAGTGAAATGTCAGCAAGATCAACTGTCAAGCTTAGTACTTAAATAGGACATTTCTTACCTAATAACCTAATAAAATGGGTCTTGGGTGAGTCAAAATTCTTGTGTTGGGCAGATTTTGCATTTAGAGCCCCTCCTCCTGCTGTCAAAAGTCCTGGTTTTCTTGGTGTGATTGAACTCTTTGCTCTGGTCTTCTTGTTCTTTGATAGCTGAGTTTCAGGTCCTAATACTTACCACCTACTTCCAATTACTTTCAACTTCTTAACGCACTTCCACATCTTGTTGCTTTCAGAACAATTTATTTTGAAGTAATAGAATATACATGATGAAGACTGCCTCACAAAAGTCATTTACCTTTCTTTTCAAAGACTGTAGGGTTACTTGTGGTCAACTAGGCTTGGAATGTTGACATTCCTTCTATCATTTTTTATTTCATAAATTTTAATTTTTCAAATGCAAATAATTTGTTTTTTTAAAATTACAAATATAAGAATACCTGATAGATTTAAACCAGTCACATAAAAAGTCAAATGCAAATCAAAACCACCTTGAGATACCATCTAACCCCAGAAAGAATGGCCCACACCACAAAATCTCAAAACTACAGATGCTGGTATGGTTGTGGAAAGAAGGGAATTTTACACAGGTGGTGGGACTGCAAACTAATACAACCGTTTTGGAGGAAGTATGGAGAACCCTCAAAGAACTCTAACTAGACCTCCCATTTAATCCTGCAATGCCATTATGGGATATCTACCCAGAAGAAAAATAAATCCTTTTACCATAAGGACACTTGCACTAGACTACTTTTTACAGCTCAATTTTCAATTACCAAAATGTGGAAACAGCCTAAATGTCCACCAACCCAGGAATGGATTAACAAGTTGTGGTATATATATGCCATGGAATACTATGCAGCCATTAAAAAAGATGGAGACTTTACATTTTTTTGTATTAACCTGGATGGAAGTGGAACACATTATTCTTAGTAAAGTATCACAAGAATGGAGAAACATGAATCCCATGTACTCAATTTTGATATGAGGACATATGGTATATGTACATTATTCAGCCATTAAAAAAAATGGAGACTTTACAGCCTTTGTATTAACCTGGATGGAAATGGAACATATTATTCTTGATATGAGGACAATTAATGACAATTAATGACATGGTGGGGGTGATGGGAGGGGAGAGCAGAGAGAGAAAGAATAAGGGAAGGGTGGAGAAAGGAACAGCAGAGAGAGGGAAAGAGTGAGGGGGTGAGGTCTTGGTGTGTGCCACACCTTTGGGGGGCACAATATGATTGTAAGAAGGACTTTACCTAACAAATGCAGTAAGTGTAACCTGTTTCTTGTACCCTCAATGAATCTCCAACAATAGAAAAAAAATCTAAAGTCAACTTTTCCTTATGCTCCCCCACTCAATTCTTTGAAAGGAAGCACTATTAATAGTTCATTGTACATTTTTTCAGAACTTGTTAATAGATACACACTTATTAGCTTAGGCTTTGTAAAAATTTCATAAATGCTGAAATAGCAAACTGTTTTCTCTACAACCTGCTGTATGATTTTAATAATGTGTCTTAGGGATTACTGTATGTCTGCTATGGTTTGAAAGTGAACCCTCTAATGTGAGTTTTTACCAGTGTAACAGCACACATGTGAAGAGGTAGGCCTTTGAGAGGTGTTTAGGCCACCAGGGCACCTCCACCATGAATAGGATTTGTTGCCCTTAAAAAATGGATTGATGTGGGGAATTGACCCCTTTCTGTCCTTCCACTTTCCAACAAAAAAAGAAGGATGCAGCAAAAAAACCTCTCCCTGGATGCCAGCACCTTGATCTTGGACTTCCTAGCTTCCAAAACTGTGAGAAATAAATTTCTGTTTTTTATGAATTACCTAGTATCATGCATCCCAAAATGGACTAAGAAAATGTCTCTCAATGTTTCAGTATATATTGCTACATCATTCTTTTTAGTGGATGAAAAGTATTCCATGATAAGGCTTTGTCATAATTTATTAATAACATTATTATTTAAGTTTGTTCTAGATTTGAACCATTACAAATAATAAACTATTATATACAGAATATCTATAGGGCATATTCCATGAAGTTGACCCTACAGACTATAGAAAAAAAATAAAAACTTTTTTTATTTGAAATTGGCAGGATTGATTGATCTTGTTTATTGAAATCGATGCACTGAAATTGCCAATACATCAATTATATTCCCACCAAGCATTTATAAAAGTGAAAATTGCTTGGATCATCACCAATATAAGCTATTATTTATCTTTTAAATTTTACCTAAATGAATTTTTTAACAAACTATCTTTTTTTTTTTTTTTATTGTTGGTGATTCATTGAGGATACCAAGGACCAGGTTACATTGATTGCATTTGTTAGGTAAAGCCCCTCTAATAATTGTGTCCTGCCCCCAAAAGGTATGTCTCACACTGTGACCCCACTGTCATTCCCTCCCTATGCTCTCCCTTGCCCTACCCCCTGTCATGTACTAGGTCATTAGTTGACCTAATATAATTGAGTACATGGGATTCATGCTTCTCCATTCTTGTGATGCTTTACTAAGAATAATGTTTTCCACTTCCATCCAGATTAATACAAAAAATGTAAAGTGTCCATCTTTTTAATGGCTGCATAGTATTCCATGGCATACATATACAATTTGTTAATTCATTCCTGGGTTGGTGGGCATTTAGACTGTTTCCACATTTTGGTGATTGAAGATTGAGCTGTAAAAAATAGTCTAGTGCAAGTGTTCTTATGGTAAAAGTATTTTTCTTCTGGGTAGATGTCCCATAATGGGATTGCAGGATCAAATGGGAGATCTAGTTAGAGTTCTTTGGGGGTTCTCCATACTTCCTCCAAAACTATTGTACTAATTTGCAGTCCCACCAGCAGTGTAAAAGTGTTTCCTTCTCTCCACATCCATACCAGCATCTGTAGTTTTGAGATTTTTGTGGTGTGGGCCCTTCTTGCTGGGGTTAGATGGTATCTCAGGGTGGTTTTGATTTGCATTTCTCTAATAATGAGGGATGATGAACATTTTTTCATATGTTGGTTAGCCATTCGTCTGTCTTCTTTCGAGAAGATTTTATTCATATCTCTTGCCAATTGATATTAAGGATTGTTGACTTTTTTCATGTTGATTAATTTTGAGTTCTCTGTAGATCTCAGTTATCAAGCTTCTGTCTGATTCAAAATAAGCAAAATCCTTTCCCATTTTGTAGGTTGTCTTTTTGCTTTGGTTGTTGTCTTCTTAACTGTACAGAAGCTTTTCAGTTTAATTAAGTCCCATTTGTTTATTGTTGTTGTTGTAGCAATTACCACAGAAGTCTGCTTCATAAAGTCTTTCCCCAGTCCACTATTTTCAAGGGTTTTTTTCCATGCTTTCTTTGAGGAAACCCTAAGAAAAGAAATAGCAGAAGATATTAACAAATGGAAGAACATGTCATGCCATGGCTAAGAATCAACGTTGTTAAAATGTCTATACTTCCCAAAGCAATCTACACATTCAATGCCATCCCTATTAAAAGACCAACATTGTACTTTCAAGATTTGTAAAAAATAATTCTTCATTTTGTATGGAAACATAAAAAAACTCATATAGCTAAGGCAGTTATTAGTAATAAAAACAAAGGTGGGAGCATCAGTCTACCACACTTTAAGCTGTACTACAAAGCCATAGTGGTCAAAACAGTATGGTTTTGGCACAAAAATAGAGACATAGATATTTGGAATCGAATAGAAAACCAGGAAAAGAAATTTACATCTTACAGCCACCTAATCTTTAATAAACCATAGAAAAAAATACACTGGGGGAAAGAATCCCTATTCAATAAATGGTGGTGGGAGAACAGGATATCCACCTGTAAAAGACTGAAACTGGACCTGCATCTTTCTCCACTCACAAACTATCTTTAATTTTTATTTAAATTTGCATTTCTATACTATAAATGAGGTTAAACATCCATTTTTCATCCTTTTAAAGAAAATTTACATGTCATTTCCTGTTAATTTGTTATTCCCTATATTTGCTTATTTTTACACAAGATTGTGCTTTTCTTAAACATTATATCAAATCTGTTATATTAAATAAATTTATATATTATGGATTTTGTTTTTTTTTAAAATAATTTTATTGAATCATAATTGTGTACATTGGTGCAATCATAGGGCACAATGTGCTTCATATACAATCAAAAATATTTTGATCGTACTGCTACAGATAGCCTTCATGGCATTTACTTGATCACTATATAAAGACATTGATACTCTACCTTTAATAAGTTTCACCAGTACCCTGCTAAGATGCACCGTAGGTGTGCTCCCACTAATTACCCTCCCTCCACCCGTCCTCCCCCCTCCTCTCCTCTCCCTTTCCCTTTTCCCTGTATTCTTGTGCTATAATTGGGTTTTAGCCTTCATATGAAAGCTATAAATTAGCTTCATATTAGGGCTGAGTACATTGGATACTTTTTCTTCCATTCTTGAGATACTTTG
>CAUYON010035220.1:0-35280 GCA_963573935.1 Arctocebus calabarensis
TCTGAACAGGATAACTAAGAAAATGCCATGAAAGCTATGTTAACCAGTTTGATGAAAATATTTCAAATTGTATATAAAACCAGCACACTGTACCCCATGATTGCATTAATGATAACAGCTATGATTTAATAATAAAAAAAAATTCAGGAAAATTGGGAAATAGAAAAAAAAAAAAAAAAAAGAAATCCAGAGTGTTTACAGCAATTGCCTTTGCCATAACACCTTTCATGTATTTTGTGACAAAATTAGTCTACAAGAATTATATGTAAAAGGAAAAAATATTCATCACAAATAGTTCGAGCAACATTAGAATAATGTAAATATATTTGGAGTTCCAAGTGCAAGGGAGTGAAATAACGGGGCTTACGTTACATTTGAAATTGTATTGGCTGCGAATCATACAAAACTAATAAAAACCTCAAGGCATGAGTCAATAAACTCTATGAACCCTTAGCAGCTTAAATCCTGATAAAACCCGCTCAGCACCTATAGCTCAACAACTGGGGCATTCCCTGCATACACGGGAGCTGGCAGGTTCAAACCCAGGCCAGGCCTGCCAAACAACAATGACAACTACAACCAAAAAATAGCCGGGCATTGTAGCGGGCACCTGTAGTCCCATCTACTCGGGAGGCTGAGGCAAGAGAATCACTTAAGCACAAAAGTTTGAGGTTGCTGGGAGGTGTAACGTCACGATACTGTTCACCCAGGGTGAAGAATGTTTTCTTTGAGCAGTTTTCATTCTGATGTGCCTTGGTATGGTTTTATCAGATTTTTTTTTTTTGAGACTCCATCTTAAAAAGACACATCAGAATGCAACTGCTCAAAGAAAAAATTCTTCATGAAGGGTGCCAAGAACAAACAAAACTCTCCTGTCCATGGAATAATAGCAGGACTGAAACTGCCTTTCCAACAGAAGTAATGGGATCCAGAAGTCAGTGGAACGGCGTCTTCAGAGTTTTGAAAGGAAGCACCTGCCAACCTAATTCAGGGTCAGGCGAAAGTGTCCTTAACACAAAGATGAAGTAAGGACATTTGTGCTCCAACAAAAGCAGAGACCTACACTAAAAGACTAGAAGGAGCTGTTCAGGTAAAAGGAACGGTCCCAGATGGAAGTATAGAAATGAAAGTCAGAATGGAGAGCTAGAACATAAAAATATCAAGAAATGTTGCACAAAACAAAAATAATAATGTCTGGTGGAATTCAAATACAGTGCAATTATGCAAAAAATGCAAGAGTAGGGTAAAAGAGTGCTGTTTTTATTTTATCTGTGTTCATGTATTCTTCACTAAAACGTGTAAGAAACTAAAAACAAAATAAAAACATTTCAAAATAAAAATACAGAAGTGTTTTCCAGGTGAAGCAAACTGGGCAAATATTACAAAGAGAAGAGCATTTTTTAGGTTGGTTCTTTATCGTCTACCCAGTAAATCTTTAATGTTGGACTTCATTCGCATTCTTATCTATTATTTATGATGGAATTAAATATACCAGCTTATGCCATTATTGAATAGTCTCAAATTTGTCTTCTCTCCATCTAGATTGCCTGTGGGGCAGCATGAGAAAGTGGTTAAGGACGCGGGCTTGGAGATAGACTACTTGTGTTCAATCACAGCTCTAACATTTGGCCAAGTCACTTAAATTCTCTGTCTTGGTTTCTTCACTGTAAAGTAAAAATAATAGTAAGACCCACGTCCAAGTGCTGTTTTGAGAATTAAGTGAATCAATATCATTACTTTGCAACAGTATCTGGCACCAAAGCACTCCATAATGTGTGTGGTTGCTGTCTTAATCACCTGGGAGGACTGGCCCATTCCTTATACTTGTTCTAAAGCCCTCTAGTACCTAGAACTATACTAGTCAGGAAGATGGGCTTTCTGCAAAGCTGGAAGCAAAAACATTTTGGAAACTGACTGTTTTCTCTCCATGAATAAGGATGAGTTTATACTGATGACAAGTTTGGCTTATTAACTAAGAGCTTAAAAAGAGCTGCATAAATCAATGTGTGAGGAATAAGGTGGGAAGAAGTTTTCTCCACTCTGGTAGGACCCCAGGACCCTGAAGGGTGCCCCTGCCAGCTTAGTGATCTGTGGGGAACCCCATGGTGAGTGCCAGGACTTATTGGTTCCTTCCTCAGTACCCACTTTGCTTCCATTGTATTCTTCATTCATGGTAAAGTCAGGAAGTTCTAGCAAGGGTATGTGCACGTCACTTTCTGCAAATATCTAAGTCATCTGAACTCGGAAAGCCTATATATTTAAAATAAAGTTTGTTGATTGAATTCAATTATACTGACCTGAACTGGAGTGAATCTCGAGGGATGAATGAAACCAGAAATGCTTCGTGTTTTAACTCTTAGGGGCCAGGTGGATTTGAGTTTGATTTCCTAGATATGTGAATTTCCACAAGGTGGTTCCCTTCTCAGGGCCTCGGCCTCCTCGTTTGTAACACGTGGCTGATGGTCACAGGGACCCCACGGAGGTGTTGTTGGGACTGGATGAGAAATGTGCCTGGCGTGTGTGCGTTACGCTCTCAGTAAATCGTAGCAATTACTGTTACTGTGGGTGCTATTTTGACTTCTCTCAGCCACATGGCTTAAACCAGGCCGAGCCGAATTGTGAAAATTAGCTGTAAGCTTTTCAAATGTGTCTCTTCCTTATTTTTTAAAATGTGTGTTGTTTGCGTTCTCCTAACAACCCTGAGGTTTGGACAGGGTAGGTGCTATTATCTGCAATTGGCATTTGAGACAGTAACAGAGACAATTAAAGTGATTTGCCTAATCAGCTCATAAATGTTGGTGTTGGGGATAAACCTGGAAGCCAGGGTTTTCAGTGCCAGCCTTTGGATTTTTATTTTTTTCGGCTCCGTCTACATTTCCGTCTTCTGATAACCAGTGAGAGACTACTCATTCCCTCTAATAGAAGACTCCTGAGAGAGAACTATTATCCTAAGTTAATAGCAAAAGATGATCCTGTCTTGTCAGACGCTGTAGTTTGCCAGTTGACATAGGTGAGTAGAGGTTTTCAGAGGTCGTGCAAGTTTGATACCCAAGTTTCACTTAAGGACCCACATGCCCACCTCCCCCCCTTCCAGCCTCAGCCTCTCCCCAGCTCCGCCTGGCATCTTGATCTGTTCTTATCCTGGGGTGAGTTTTCCTGGGTCTCTGCGTGTCTGAATGAACATATTTATCTCTTGGTTCCCAATATTGCTGCTCCTTATTCCAAGCTACTAGCAGAGACTTAACAAAGTCTCTGGGACTTTTTTTTTTTTTCACGTTGGGACTTCAGAGTTTTTCTTGAGGAAAGTTTAAGTCAATAACCAAGCCCTCTGATTCTTTCTAACAATAGCGGCCCTCGGGCTGTGGGAGGTGTTCTTCCACCTCCTCTGTGCCCTAACGTAGACTCTGTGCTCCATGAGGATCGGGACTTTGTCATCTTCTGGAAGAATTGACCAGGATGTGGAACAAAGTCAGCAAACAGTGAGTGCATATTAAAAATTTGCTGAATGGATAAACGATTTTGCAATTCAAAAATCCCTCACTTTTTAGTTAATTTTATGCCTTTGTCACTAATTTTGCTATACAACTCAGATGTTCCGTTTAGGTTCTGGTTAGGAAATTTTTGGTTGCTGCCGGTGTTACCGGTGGGGAAGATGATATTCTAGTGGGATTTTCCGAGTTCCTCAGTGAAGTCTTTTGCTCATCCTTTGGTCCAAGGATTTATGACCACATATATTTATTTTCTTTTTGAAGATTGGATTTTGGAGTAAATAAACTAAAAATAATTATTATTTTGTCTTAATAAGTTATTTTAGATAGGTGTAGGGCATTCTGATGACCATGGCCATGGGATATTCTTAAAATTGTTTTGATCTGAGATCTCACAGCCTATTTTCTTTGCCCAATCATATAGAATAGCGTTGCTGCCATTAATTGTATTTGATTCTTCCTGATTTGAGATTCAGCAGGACCAGTATTTCCTGGCTGGGAAAAAAAAAAAGCAAAATAAAATTCTTTAACAAACAACCACTCCAAGCAACAAAGTACTAAGCTAGCCCTCCCTAGCTCAAGGTCTCAATGTGAGTCTCAAGGCGAGTCCCTGCTGGATTCTAGACCAGAAATCCTAAGTTTCTCCTGACTCTTTGTCCTGCTCGATGTCATAAGAGGGACCAGGGGGAGATTTCTTTAGCTTTCCTTCTGTGTCAAGGCAGCCTGAGAAACTTCTAATCCACTCTATTTCAAACAGTTACAAGTAAAGAAAACATAACCCGAGAATGCTCAGACTTGGGCAGATAACAACCTTACTTTTTATATCCCGCTTATTAATCCATAGGAAGGAAGGGGGAATGGTCTTTGGACGGTCAGCGATCCGCGCACCGTCGTGGGATGCAAAGCCCTTTTCAAACGTATTTGGAATAAAAGCGAAACCCTGCTACTTGTTTTGCCCATTAGACAGCATTATCTCCATGGAGCGCCACTTCGTGTCTCTTTGTGCTGGGTGTGGTTCTCACATATGGGATTTTAATGACCTGCATGCTGTGCTATGAATTTATAAGCAGAGCCGATGGAGAAAAGGCACCACAGGACTTTATTTTTTCATGATTACTCTTTTGAAAAACGGGGTCTGCCTCATTTCTGTAGGGTTTTGGCAGCATTGACAATGTTGAGGCTGGAGGTATCGTTGTCACTATGGAAAGAATAGGCTCTCTATTGATTTGCTGTCTATTTTTTGCAACTCCCTTTCTCACACCACCGTCAGGCCTTTCGTCATCTACATAATATCTGCTGGCCTTGTGCTTGCAGCTCCCCGAACTGATCGCACAGAAACGGCCTTGTTCTCTGGCTCTGTGGTCCATCTTGCTCTCCGATTTCTTATTTTATTTTTTTCTGCACATCCTGCTAAATGTGGTCGCATTTCTCATCTGTACAATTCTGCAAGTCCAAGGAGCCCATTTGAGTGGTCTGGTTAAGAAAGTAGACTCTGCAACCAACGAGTCCAGATGGGAATGCTGATTTTGTGCACTGACCCTTTAGAAATTATCTGGACCTTGTGAACTCATCTATATACGAGTAATGATAGCACTACTTCTTCCTGCTAAGGTTGATTGTGAATTGGTGTGTTTCTATTTGAAAAAGTGTTAATAGTAGTTGCTATTATTGTTACTATTATTAATTCATCAAATCTTTATTGAGTGCCGGCTAGATGTCAGGCAGTATTTGGGATTCTAGACTTACAGAAGGAACAAAATAATCCCTTTGCTTTTATAAAACTTACCATCTAATTATTAAAATTGCAAGTGAAAGTTATACCTGGCATTCTTTTCGAATAACACTTAAAAATCTTCCTTTTTCTATCTGCAAATTGAATAAGGAGATGAAAACTAAGTTTATAATCTTATATGAAGATGAATAATCCCATTTTATTCTTTATATTCTCAGCCTTCAAACACAGCTTCCATTTTCTTGTTGCCCATTTGTACTAACCTGCTCAAATCAGAAGAATCCAGTGATCCTGGCCTGAGCAGCTATCATCACCTTTTCATTACAAATTCAAGTCTGTTGTAAATTCAATCCCCCAAACTCAATATGGAATTTTATCTAAAATTTCATTTAAGGCCCACTGGATATTAAAGGAAAATGCAGGTTATGAAAGCAATTGTTGAAAAGTTCAGGAGGAGGATGGACTCTGGGCTAAATCCTTGTGTATCTGTTTGAGGATGGTCTATCTAGAAGAGGGGCCCTGACTAGGAATCTGCTTACAGGTGTGTTTTGAAACATGTGCACACATGTTCTTGTGGACATGCAGACATGTATTTGTGGGATTTGGACACTGTTATCTTTCTACTCAGTTCAATAAAAAGTTAGTAAAATGTATGTTCCATGGATGCCCCGAGACCTCCACTTGGAGATTTCTCAGAATTCTCTACAGTTAAAAATAAAATTAAGGCGACGAAGGTGGCTTATCCCTATAATCCTGGCACTGTAGGAGGACAAGGCTGGAGGATCAATTGCTTGAGCTCAGCCTAAGCAAGAATGAGATCCCATCGCTACTGAAAATAGAAAAACTAGCTGTGTGTGGTGACAGGTACCTTTAGTCCCAGCTACCCCGGAGTCTGAGGCAAAAGGATTGCTTGAGCCCAAGAGGTTGAGGTTGTGGTGAGCTATGATGCCATGCCATTAATACTCTGAAAAATAATGTGGGACCCTATTAAACATTGATATTGGATGACAGTGTTAAAACCACTTTATCAGTAACATATCTGAGTCTTTTAGGCAGCATTATACATACACACACACACACAAACATACTCACATACACATATATGTATATCTGACATTGGAATCTACTTTTATGAGCTCAGAAATATTTATTCAACACCTGCTTTGAGCCAGGGACTTTGTTAGTGTTGTTGATCAGTGGCAAAAGAAACGTTCTCTTTCTTCAATAACCTTAGGCTTTAATGGAGAGAATGATAATGTGTGAGTAGATGAATTAATAAGTACACAAGTTATAATTCTGATGAGTGTTTCTGACGATGCCACACTGCATTTGAAGAAAGGGTGTAGTGGGGAGGATTTTCCCAAGCTTGAGCAGGTGATCAGGAAAAGACTTCTTTGAGAAGCTGACATCTGGGCTGGGACCTGCATGAAGAGAAGATACCTACAAAATACAAGGGGGAGCAGAAGACAAAGAACTCCAGGAAGACAGAAACAGAGTGCTCCCAAGTCCTTGTGCTGAGGCCAGAATGCAATGTGGTTGAGATGCTTGGAGAAAGTAAGCTCTAGCTGAGTGTGGTGGGGAGGGCCAGAGCCAGAGCCCCTAGAGCTGGATCTGGGAGTTGATTTGACATGTAATGGAAACCTTGTTTATTGGGGGTTTAACATAAGCAACAAAGCAGTTTCCCCAGGGTTTCTTATAGCAAGCAGTGCCACAGAACAGTGAATTAACATTGCGTGGTTAGTGTTTTAATTCATTTACTTTTGGGGGTGTCCCTTAATGCTTTTTATTATATGTATCTCTCTATATATTTTTTATTTTTACATATACATGTGTTAATTAGGTTCATTTACTTTTTTTTTTTCAGTTTTTGGCCAAGGCTAGGTTTGAACCCACCACCTTCAGCATACAGGGCCGGTGCCCTACTCCTTTGAGTCACAGGCGCCACCCAAGATTCATTTACTTTTATCCACCCATACGCCGTGTGAGAGTATGAGATGTGGATTCCACAGCTGAAAATGGTCACGTTTATTTTGAATGCTAATTACCACAAATATGTTTTTAATTGGTAACTGTGTATCTTAAACATACTCCATTACATTTTAACCTTTGAGATCACTTTTAATTCATCCTCTTAAAAAATGTCCTCTTTTAAGAAAGTATGGTGTATGTCAATGGCATTTTAATTACTTTTGGAAGATTTTTGTGTTGGACACAGTTTATTTGTCAAGGAAAAAGTGAAAACAAATTATCCTACTTTGAGAAAACAACACAAAACAGGGCCAAGTGCCAAGCGTACCATTGCATTTGTTTTCTGGATGATTTAATATTTTGTTTTATGGCGCTTAAACACTTAGCCTTCTATTTTTCATACTATTTAGTAAGGATGTATATTACTTAATTTTTCATTATAGACAACAGTTTAAAGCTGCTGAGTATTTGCTTTCTCCCCTATGAATGATCCACTACCATTTCCTGTCAATGTATCACACTGGCCTTTAATCCAGCTCTTACCCACAAACTCAGTTATCTATGTGATTCTTGTTTTAATAGGTTTTGATACATGTCTCTGTCTTTCACTTGTAGAAATGATTCTTATTTATATTGATTCCTGATGGATTTATTTATGTATTTTGTTTGATTTTCATGGAGTCACATCATACTCTTAACAAAAATTTCTTCCTTAGGTATAAATAGGTTTTGGAAAAGGTTTATATATCATATAAACAAACATTCATGGTTCTTTCTACCATTGCCTACAGCTATTATTATTTTTAATCTCCAAATTTTCTTTACTTTAATAAGGAATTTATTGAATTAAAACTGGGCCAATGAGAGGGACTTTGGTGTTAACTAGTAGACATGGTTTGCTCCTTTCTGGTATCTACATGTGTTATTAACTACTAATCTCCTGTAAGCCTAGTATTCTTCAAATTCCAAAACATAGCTATAATTTAATAAAAACTCTGCTACTGGCTATCAGCCTTTTAGCTAAAGGGGCAGACAGGGAGCTTTTGCACAGGAGATGATTCCCTCCCAAGGGCTTTTGGCTCTGAAGCCTAAGTGTTGCTTGGTGGCTTTGGCAGGACTCAGAGGAGCCTGGCTGCTGGGAGCTGATGTGCTCAGAGCTTGCCAATCCCAAGCCATTGTGTACCTCACAGCTCTCTAGTGCCAGGAGTTTGTGTACCAAGGAAACAGAAACCTGTCTAGAAAATAAATGTTTTCTCTCGGACTTGTCCTCTAGGAAGACGAAAAGAGGTTGAACCTGTAAGTCACTGGTGGTTAGAAAATGACTTAGGACTTTATTTTGGAAATGTAACGGTATGGCTTTACACATAAAACAAAATGGTGTGTTATTTATGGTCTCTGAGTCATTTTATTTTCAGTTATCAAAATGCCTGTTAGTTTTTCAATATAATTGTTATTGTGGTGGTGGTCACTCAGCTCTTGGGCTGAGGCAGCCCCTGTGTGTGAAGGCTTCTGGTACGGATGTGAGCTGTGAGTGTGGGGAGATCACCACAGCTCATGGCTGGATATGAATGAATTTGGGTTATGTAGCTGGAAATGCTGGTGAGGTCAGCAGAAGGTAAACAAAAATTTGGAGATTTGAAGATTCTTTAGAAATAAGTTGTGAAGCTGTTAGAAGCACCTACCTATCTCTCTCTCTCTCTCTCTCTCTCTCTCCTTTCTTGACCCGTGACATTGGAACTTCAGCCTTGGACTTGACTCTATTCACTTTCACCCAACTGTGTCTCCTCTTCTGACCCTGGATTATTCTTTCTATGATTTCCTGTTTCTCTATCAGTTCATATTTTCATCCATCCAATTGTCATCAGAGGGAAACGTTCTACTTAATCTAACATGTAGCAGACCCATAAATGTGGGATCACATAAAATTAGGGCTTGACCTACATTTAGTATAATTAGTATTATTCTAAGAAGGTAGACAGTTCTAAAAATAAATAAATAAATAAAACCAGGAACACAGAAAAGATTAAATTCCTGTAATCTAATTTCATTAGGCCTATTGCCTACTTACTGGAATGTCTTTACTTCTTTTAGACCTGGGTTTTCAACCTTAGCACTATTGACATTTTGGGTGAATAATTCTTTTTTTTGTGGGAGGATGGGGATGTTATCTCTGCTTTTCTTTGTAGTATCCTTAGAAGCATTCTTGGCTTCTCCTTACTAAATGTTACAAGTATCATCCTGTTATAACGAATGTCTCCAGAGATTGCCACCTGTTCCTTAGGGGACAAAATTCCCCCAGGTGAGAACCACTAGTTTAGATCCAAGTACTAGGACAAATGATGATATAAATAAATCCATTCAGTGTAGGGTTTTAAAAAAAAATCATTTGTAAAGACTGAATCTCACCCCATTTTATCTTATTATTTCCAACAGCATTCAAATTCAAAAGCTGGTGCCCAGTGCTAGGAAGGAATGAATAGGTAGAAAGTAAACATCTTCCTGTTATTAGATAAGGTGTCCAGCAATAGAAATCCCTGGATTTAAAGAGCTTGTTAAGATGTATTATGTCAGATGAAAAGTGCTATTTTAATAACACATTGTAATTCTTAGCATGGATCTTTTATTTTAGAAAAATGGATAATTAGCATTTTGGCTTATCACTTTCCCTCCATGCATACAAATAATTTGATAGACAGACAACCAAGAGAGACTTCATTAAATAATGGGTTTAATCAGCCTGGGACAGGAGTAAATTAGAGGTTAGACTTCCTGCCTGAGAGTTGGAACTCAGGGTTTGGTGGCAATGTCATCTCATTCATCCAAGATGCTAGGGTGGATTGATTAATGTTATAGTCACATGCCAGCTCACTGGTCAACAGGCCAAGAATAAAAATCTAAACTCAGCTTGGGAAGCTATAGGTTTCGCTGCATTGAACTTGCAACTGGGTAGGTTACAAGAACGCATTCAAAATGTAACTGCAAAGCCTGTGGTGTTTGGCCTTAGCTGCTTCAATTTCTAGATAATAGCCCATTATTAAAGCGGAAATATTAGATAGTTTTCCAGGGAAAATAATATCAGCCTGGAACCATGCCCTTTTGCATACATTATACACTTTGCTCCCATCTGTGGTTATTCATAATATCCATAAAACCCTACTAGTTTTCCCGAAAGGACTACAAATAACACATTATATTTTGAGAATAGTCTTCCTAACAACCAGCCAGGAAATCTATTGTAAAATTAATTTGCCTTTTTAAGTCTTTTAGGGTAAACTGTCCTTTTGTTTTTAAGAAATAAAGCCCAGTGCTGTGTCTGAGCAGTGACTTCACACTGTTCTGTTGTCACTCAGAGGAGACAGGTAACCATTAGTGGAATCTTTCAGGCCTTGGTTGCTTTTTGAAGCTTGTACTATAGTCCTAAGAAAATCTTAAGAAAGTGCGATGATTCTTACTTAGGATTTTTCCTGTGGGGCAGTAGGAGAACTTAGATGTGGAGAAATTCTTCTCATCATGAATTAGAGGAGTGATTTGATTCCCAATTCATACTTTCCAGTCATACCCCACCTGCACAGAAGCCTCCGCTCTGAGTATCCTTAAGCGGCATCTGGCATTTTACCCCCTGATGTTTTCTAAGTAGCATTTTTCTATCAAGCCAACTTGTGTGGAAAAAAAATGAAAGTATCAAGTACATAATGTGTTCCAAAACACATTTCACTTTATTACCAGCATCTTCTAAGAAAAATAAAGAACGAAAACCAAAGCAGAACCATTTTACAAGTCCTGAAGGGAATCTCCTCATGACACATTGCAGAAAACAGAAAGGCCTGATTTCCCCCTGTGAGCATATATGTGTGTGCTTTTGTTTATTTAACCACAGGACTTGTCACTGATAAATTTCTGCTAACTCTTAGGAAGGATGGATCCTGTTAAGTAGAGCATCTTTAGCAAGCTCTGTAAGTAACAGTTCTGAAGATAGAAGCTTGGAGGAATGAGGACGGATAAGCTACAATACTTTATCAAGAAATGGAGAGAAATAAAAGTCTGGGGTGTGTATCTTCCAAGAAATAAAATCTGAGGGGGCATGGGCCTCTTCTGGGTCTCTGGGGCATCCTCAACAGTTGATACTGTCCCCGGATGACCTGTGGGGTGACTTTGCCTTTGTGGGGGTGAGTAGCAATGTTGAATTTCACTCTACGTTGTTATGGGACAGATATGGAGGCTGCTCTTGGAGAGAGAATCAGTGGATTGCACAAGTTATGAAACAGGCTCTAGAAGTTGAGAAATCCCTGAGAAAGCACAGCTGGAACTGAACCCAAGTCTGATGACGGGGCCAATGCCCATTCTTATTCCACCATACTGGTGGAAAATGGGTCTATCAGACTCTCCTTAAAACACCTTAAATCCTTTGAGATGGGATGAAAGTGCAGTATGGTGAAATGCAGGAAGTTATGAATGGAATTATACAATTATGCATTTCCTTCATATTAGAAATTCAAGGTGCTGGTACTAATTGCCTTTATTTTAAATGATGTCATTGTTTAATCCACATTGATAAATAGAGTTTATGGACAAATATGTGCTTTTGGCATCAAAAAGATATGGAAATAATATGGCCACCATATGATAAACTTCTTGTCCTCTCTAATAAATAACATTGAGTTGAAGTAAGTCCCAATTTTGAGATGTTATCTATGCAATGCCTAAAACTCCATGCTTGAAAAGTAGTGATAAATAGCTGTTAGTAATAGGGAGTGTATGGGCAAGGACTTGTTCAGAGTTGTGACAAGCACGTGTATGAAACATGTTTAAATAAAAATTATAATGAAACTTGTTTCCAAAAAAAGTTATTTAGCTTTCTACTGCCCACCTGCCCAACCTTCCCCAAGTTGGCTTATCAATAACATATCGATGCATAACTTGTTAGCTTGTTAATTAGATTGTGTGTTTCAGATATGTGGCTGTAGGTAGGAGCAGGGTGAGCCGGGAGATTTGTGGTGAAGACATCTCCCGCAGCTGCGACGCCGGGCCGAGACCAGCAAGGTTCCAAACTTCTCTTTCATTTCTCTTCATGAGTGTTATTCCTGCTCAGGAAACCTATTTCGTGAAATGAAACAAAATAAAGTTTTGTTTACATTTCAAATTGGTTTTGCTTTAACATTTTATGGCAATTGATCTGCTTTAACTTAAGGGCCTCTTTTTTCATCTTTAAAATGTGAAGTTGCTAGAATATTCAGTGCTTAGGAGATGCCATTATTGCTCTTTATCAAAATTATCCCATGGAGAGTCATAAATTCACATCCCATAAAATTTATGGGAGGCCATTATTTTGGACTAGGCTCCTACACTCGGAACCAACAGGCCAGACCAGGCCAGAATGGAGTCACGTGTGCTGGGTGCCGTGTGATCAAACTGCACCTGGAAACGAGCTCTTTTTTACAAAGAACACCCAGTCCAGAGGGGCCTGGTGGACCTCGGCCAACATGATAAGGACGTGCCCTCTGCTTTAAACATACAGGAGAGTGGGGAGCCCTGCCGATCTGCTCCCCACCCTCCTCTGCTCAGCTCAGTGGGGCCCCTCTCTGTCGTGAGGCTGGGATGCTGCTGGATGAGGGAATCGCTTACAAAACCCAATTTTGTCTTTAAAACTAGGTTTATTAAAATTTGTTCTTTTATGCCACTATTGCTTGTTATCAAAATTGCATCATAGAAAACCATAAATCTGAGCTATTGGAAAAGATGCTAAGGAAGTTTCCTCAGTCTGAAATCTGAGCTTAGAGACTATGCTGAGTATTCACCAGAGCGTTTTAGGTAGCATGTTGGCTCAGACTTTTTGATCTTCTAAACTCTGAGTGGGGCCTTTAGTATGTCTAGTTCCTGCAGTGCTGGGTATTGGTAAGGTGGTCATTTTTGGTCTTAGCTAATTATTATGCTTTACATAGTCATAGGGACCAAGAATTTTAGAATGCCACTGCATTAAAACATTAAAAATACTATGGGCTCAGCAATGTCATTTACTGGGTCAATAACCTGTAATATCAAGAATAAGATTTAAAGTAGTTTAAAAATAAATATTTAAACAAGTGAGGGATTTCAGACTGTAATTACTATAGCAGTAAAGGAATGAAAGACTGCAAAGCATATATAAATATTATATTTAAATCTTAGTATCTGATTCCTATAATCCAAAGGGTTTAGCTTTTCAAATAGTAAAGATCATAAAATATTAGACCTGAAGCAAACTTCACCAAGCAGCTAGTCTGAGTGTAGAAATTAAACTTTTTTCCTAAAAAAACACTTATAATTAAATATCCAGTCTGGGTGGCACCCGTACCTCAATGGCTAGGGTGCTGGCCACATACATTGAGGCCGGTGGGTTCAACCCCAGCCCAGGCCAGCTGGGCTGACAACCGCACCAAAAATATAGCCGGCGTTGTGGCAGGTGGCTGTAGTCCCAGCTATTTGGGAGGCTGAGGCAAGAGAATAGCTTAAGCCCAGGAGTTGTAGGTTGCTGTGAGTTGTGACACTAAATTTCCTACTCTTAGCTTACATACAGTGTTGCACTAATTAAATCTTCTTCAAATACTCTACCAAGGGTGACAGAGGGAGACCTCTGTCTCAAAAAATAATAATAATAAAATAAATAAATATCCAGTTTGACAGCCCATTGCAACCTGTTCTTATGTAAGGTACTCATTTTTCTTAGGGCATTTGCACATTTCTTAGTCATTTTTCCCCTAAGGATTTTAATTTGTTTTTGCTATTGCACATTAGATTTCTTTCTCTTCTAGTTTCATTTTTTAGCTGATCTACTACTGATGATTTTGTATAACCGTGCCATAGCATTAATTCTCCTATTAGCTCCGATAAGTTCTCTGTGGTTTGCAAGAGTGCCTACCATATCATCTGTACATAATGTTATTTTTCCTTCTCTATTCCAATATTTTTTTCTTTTTAAAGATTTTTATTATTTAGTTTTTATTTTATTGATTCAGGTTCATTGAGGGTATGAAGAGTTAGGCTACACTGTTTGCATTTGTTAGGGAAAGTGCCTCATATAATTGTGTCCCGTCCCCAAGAGGAGTACCATACACTGTGATCTCCCATCCCGGTCCTTCCTCCCTTCCCCCACTCCTTCAATAAGAGAAAAACTCTTCTCTATTCTAGTAGTGATGCCTCTCTTCTGCCTCGTCTCTGGGCTTCTGTCATTACATTGAGTAGAACTCCCTGAACAATAATACATATTAGTAGGCATTCATGTCTTGATCCCAGAGTCGTCTTTTTGTTGTTATTGTTGTTGTTGTTGTTGTTGCAGTTTTAGCCGGGGCTGGGCTTGAACCCACCACCCCTGGAATATGGGGCTGGCGCCCTACTTCTTGAGCCACAGGCACCGTCCAACCCCAGAGTCTTAATAAGAATATATCTAGTTAAGAATTTCCAGGTTATGTTCCAAACCGTTATTACATTTCCTATTTAAAAAACAGTGAATTTTATAAACAATTTTCTGGAACTCTGAGTTAACCAAAATGAGACCAATTTCGTTAGTGAATGAATATTTACAGCCTTCACTGTTTCCTGTGCACTGACATTCTCCTAGAGATAGAGAAAGCATGTGACTTTCCCCAAGGTATTTGTCCACAGAGCACTGTTTTTGAAGAATACTGGCTAACAATCTGTCAGCCTGGCTCTGGTGGGGCCCTGTTAGTTGGGACGTTGGTTTTGGTTTCAGAATGACATTTTTTATCATGTGAAGAAAATTTCCTACTCTTAGCTTACTTAGAATGTTGTATAAATCAAATCTTTTACGGCATGCTCCACCGTATCTGGCTTGGGCTGAACATAACACTTCGAAGATTTACCCATGTTGTTCACTTATTTTCAATGCTAGATAGTATTCCCCTGTACAAATTGACAACAATTTGTGTTGTTTGCAATATGAGGGTGTTATAAACAATGCTGCTGGGCATATTTCATACGTGAAACTGATACATGGAAGAATGCATTTTTATAGGATACATAGCAAGCAGCACATAGAATTTCTGGGCCATGGAACATATATTTAGATATGCAGGGTAACGCCACAGAATCACAAAGTATCCAGGAAAGCTCACCATCCCACCAGCCCCTTGTCTGGGTGGATTTCCAGCTGGCACACGGTTTTTTCAACACTTGGTGTTGTCAGACATTGTATTTTCAGGCCGGCTAGTGGATGTAAGAACTATCTCACTATTTTTACTTGCATTTTCTGGATTACTAATGATAAGCACCTTTTCTTATGCTTATTTGCCATTTAAATTTCCTCTTTATGCAATGATTGAATCTTTTGCCCATTTTTGTATTGTGTTAGCAGCCTTTTGTTATCTATTTGTAGAGATGTGTTATTTGTGTTGTATAGTAACCTTTTCTGAGTTATATTTTCTCCTCCCTCATGGCCCGCCCGTCTCCCTTATTGTCTTTTGACTATAAAAATGGTCATTCTCATATTTTATATAGTTTCTTTTATCAATCTTTTCCTCTACAATTAGTGCTTTTGTATCTCATGTATGAAATTTTTTTCCTACGCTGGTGTCATGAAAATTTTCTCCTGTATTGTCTTTTGAATATAGGTTTCCAGTTCACCTGGAACTGAATTTTGAGTGTCAGGAAGGGTACAGATATGCTATTTTACATGAGATTATCTGGTTATTCCAGCTCTAGTTTTTAAAATGGCTGATGTTTTTTTCTTCGTTATCTGCTTGGCATCTTTGAGGCTCTTTGTTATTTTTCTTGTGTAAACTATTTATCTGTTCTTGTGTCCACACCACCTTGTTGCTCTTCATTAGGGGTGTTTTAGCTTTCTTGATCCTTTCCATTTTGATAAAAATGTTAGAATCAAATTTCAAAGTTCCATGGAAGAAATCTTGGGTTATTTGGAGAATTCAGTTTGAGATTTCCTTGAATCTATAGATCAGTTTGTTGAGAATTTGCATTTTTATGTTACTGAGTTTCCTATTCTATATACATTTTATATCTCTCCATTGTTACTGATTTTTTGTAACATCTCTCAATAGAGTTTGATATTCTCCACAGTCTTGCACATCTTTTATTAGATTTATTATATTTACTAGATTAGATTATTTTATATTTTGATACAGTTATAAATGACATTTTTCTTTAAATATTCATTGTTGTTGCTCTATTGAAATACAATTGATCTGCATTCTGAATTGTATCTAGCAATCCTGCTAACTGTAATAAAAATTATAAAAATTTACATGTGAACTTTTTATGCCATGATATTATCTGTGAATAATTATATGTTTGCCTTTTATTTGCCAGTTCTTAATTTTTTAGGATCTCAGTATAATGTTGAATAGCATCAGTGATAGTAAAAATTATTACTTTATGCTCAATTTCAGAGGGATAGCTCTCAATTTTTTTTAACATTCAGTGTTAACATTTGCCATAGAATTTTTGTTCTGTAGAAATATTTTATCAGATTAAAGGAGTTCCTCATTACTTTCCCTTAAATAATCACTTTTAATTATTGGTCAACAGTGAATTTTATAACATTCTTTTACTGCATCTATTGCGATGATTGTATTATATTTTATATTTTAGATGATTATTTAAGTTTACTGTTAATATTGCAAATTACATTGATGTATCCTTCTTGCCAATTTTTAAATTTGAAACATTTTATGAGTTGTGAGTTTCACTGAACACCATTTTTACTTAAAATGCCAGCCAACACACAAACTATGAATATTCGGATTTCTAAAGTTGGCAGACATTTTCTCAAAAATGAATGAAGTTACCCAGTCACTTCAAGAAAATCATGGACCTGGAAAACAAAAGTTTGAGAACTGCCTCCCTAGGCTTATAAAAGTGTGATGTTATTAAGTTACATATACTCTGTAATCATATGTATAAGATTATATATACTCTGTTCTCATTACAATGTTAGAACTTTAAAATACTTTAATTCCATACCTCTTTTCAAGTTATTTGCTATTTTATGTTAATTTTAATTCTAAAATTTCCTCTTCATTTTTGTTTTTATGAAGCTTCACTATGATATATTTAGCTGTGGATTTATTTTGACTGGGAGTCACTGAAACTTTTGAATTTGTAAATTGTCTTATTCTGGAAAATTCTTGGCCATTTCCCTCTCTCCATCGCATATCTCCTCTCCCTTGGAGATTTCAAATAAGTTTGTTAGGCTTTCTCGTCCTGTTCTCTGGGTGTCTTATCCTCATTTTTAACCTCATGTTTCATTCTGAGCATTTGTTTCAATCTTCTAGTTTATTAATTCTTACTTTAGCTTTATTTAATTTGTTGTGTAATCGATGTATTGAGTTCTTCATCTTCTGTGTTAGATTTATCAGTTCTAGAACTTCTACCTGAAAATTTTACACATCTGCTTCATCCCTTTGTATAGTTTGTATTTTTCTCCCAAAGTTTTCACTTGACTTTTATCTCCTTGAACATAACACAGTTATTTTAGTCCTTGCGTTTTTGTTCCATACCTGGAGCTCTTATGAGACTTATGTTTTTATTGGTGTTTTTATATATATATATATATATATGTGGTACTTTTCTGTATGTCTCCTTATATGTCTTTTTTTTCAAATAGTGCATCTGGCATGGTGTTTAAAATTTTATTTGTAATAAGAATTTGAGGCCTGGGATGAAATTCCTTCTCCAGAGATGACTTTTCTTGGCTTGTTCTAGGTATTTACAGCCATTGGAAGTTCAGGCCTACATAATATAATTTCCAAAATTGAGGTTTTCAGAGATAGTTGACAAAAAGAGTGACAGACTATGCAAGACTGGTTCATTTCCAGCTCAGACTTGATCTCAGAATACATCTAGGAAGGCCAGTTCAAAGTAGAGCTCTGCATTCTGACTTCTGTTCTCGTTGGCCCTAGAGGGTCCCAGAAGCAGAGCTCAGCTGCTTCTTCCAGAACCACGGATGCCTCTGAGGCAACCACAGCCTATTGCATTGTTGAGTTCCCATCTCCACTGTCTTGTTAGATTTTTGATGGTTTAGAGGATATGAATTTTTATATTTTGTTCAACTCTTTATCTTCCATGGAAATTTGGTCTGCATTTGGTAAGTTAACATTACTGAAGCAGATGTTCTCATGATGGTGTGTTTGAACAGTTGTGAAGTTGAAAATCCTCTGTACCTCTGAGTTTTTATTTTGAAACAAGAAAATATAACTTATACTACAGCTTCCTTCCTGAAGCCCCTCCCAGTTAGAATTATAGGCCTTTAAATCAAAGCCTATGCAAACCACATTTTTCTTCTTATTCCTAAAATAAGACTAGTCTTAGGATATACAATAGAAACATATCTGTCCTTATCTCCAAAGAATGTACATAACACTGCTAAGACTTTCATGTTTCTTTACCTCTTCCATTTACTCATGTTGCCACCATTTCCTTCCATTTTCAAGTTAAAATTCACATTTACTGGTGTCCACAATTATTTCTCAACTTCAGTGCACTATTCATCTCTAGCTCTGGGTCAAGCTGGTTAGCGTCTCTGTGTTTCTGAACTTCATTAGGAAGAATATAAACCTTACAGTCGGTTCACCCTACATTTATAGGTGGGTATGTGCATCTGTAGTTTCCAAATGCCAGCTAAGACATTGACAATCCTCTGTACTCTCAGCTGTTTTACTCAAAATATTCCTTCTCAGAAGTTCATCCTTTTTCTCTAGCCCTTTAACCTTATTGCTCAGCATCCCATGATTAGCCCTTAGTTGCTTCATAGACATGTAAAGGAATTTAGAGTGAACTCTAATTGCAGTTCTCTCTTGTAAGATTATCTGTTTCTTCTCTCATTCTTAGTTCTTTTTCCCTGTTTCAGGAAAAGAAGTATCTTTATCTTTCCAAAGGCTGCCAATGCAACAGACAATCTTAAATTATTGTCTTGCTTTCCATGTGTCCTCACTCAAATCAGTGGGCCCTTCTCTTGTATTCTCTTTCTTTGTTTTGTTTTGTTTCTTGAGACAGAGTCTCACTTTGTCACCCTCGGTAGAGGGCTGTGGCGTCACAGCTCACAGCAACCTCCAACTCTTGGGCTTAAGTGATTCTCTTGCCTCAGCCTCCTGAGTAGCTGAAACTACAGGTGCCCCCCTCCCAATGTCTGACTATTTTTAGAGACCAGGGGGTCTCACTCTAGCTCAGGCTGGTCTCGAAATAGTGAGCTTAAGCAATCCACCCCTTAGCTTCCAAGAGTGCTAGGATTACAAACGTGAGCCACTAGCCTTCTCTTATATTCTCAATTACTCCATATCTTCCTTTCCCACTAAAACCCACTAAAGCATCCTCCAGCCCAAAAAACAACATGAAATAAATTTTCAAAACTCTGTATTAAATGAATGTCGATGAATATTCAAGTTACCACTAGTCTTACATGCTGGTAGGATGACAATTGAGAGAATTTGGAAGGTAGCAAGATTTTCCTTGCTTCCGAAACAAATTTTAGGCAGAACATTAAGAAAATCTCTAATGCTATGTAATTAACAATAACTTCATGGGAAACAAAATTTCTCAATTTTGGTACCACATGCAAACTTTTATTATCTTCTCCATTTGCCTCTCAAAATATCTGACATCTAGGGCTGGTTTCAGGTGTAAATACTGGTTGCCGATTTAGTATTTAGAAGTTAACCCAAAGGATTTCCTACTCTCAACATCTCCCTCCGAGACCCAAACCCACCATTTTCTTTTTCATCCCTTTTGTTAGACACAACGGTCTTCTGTTTTATAACTGCCTGGTTGTTCTGTGACAATGTTCCTCAAATCTAGGATCCGTGTGTAGAACTTTAAAATAATCCTGATGTATAGGTGTCACCCATAAAAATCATCTGAGTCATTGTTGACAAGTAAAGTCCAGCTGTTGCCATTATTAAAAGCTTCACTGGCCTTTGCAATGTGCAACCAAGTAAGATCGTTGTCCCCAGTTGAATGATGTGTTAAGATAACTGATACTATAGCATCAATCAGTTTTACTACCTTTCCATGACATTCCTGGATGCTATATTAGCAGTATGTTCTCCAATTATCTTCCTGAAAGGAGATAAAAATAATAGAGGTCAGTTGGTCATAAAATTTGCCAAATTTTCTTATAACCTAATAATGATCGAGGAATATAAATTGTTTCCATTATTCAAGTCCATAGGAGGAAACCCTTTCTTGGTTTGAGAAGACTGGTTTTTAGCCTCCCAGTCTACAGAAAGCAAGTGGCTTTCCTTAGGCACACCTACATGATTACTCAGATCCATTCCCTTGAGGAACTTACAAATAAAGGGAGCACATCATCTAAGGTACCTGAGAAACACAGCTTTATGTTGGCTGTTGTAGAATTATTTCTTGACATTAACATTTTTATGCACCTCCATATTAAGTTTTATGTTTGGATTTAATGCCACTGGGTATGAACCAAGGTAAATGCCATATCCCAAATCCACTGAGAGTCAGAGCTAGACCGCAGGTTATCAAATCTTTCGTTTTGTGTGCAATGTGATTTATACATGTTGCTTTTGAGAGCTGCATTCACTGGGAGATACTGGGTTGTGGAAAGGCAAAGAAGTACATTTACAGGTTGGCTTGGCTGAACTGTGCTGATTTCTCTTGTAATACAGTCTTCATAATTCTTTGCTCACAGTTAGAGGTCTGCTGAAAGTGACTCAGTATAGATGAAAACAGATTGCTTAATCATTCCTGAAACACGGGAAAAATTAAAATACATTTTTTTCTTTGTCAAGCAATAAAAACAATGCCAGATTGTTAATGCCTCTTTTGTACTTCTCACTTACAAGACCTCAAAAAGAACATCAAGGGGAATAAAGGCAAACTCTATTCCCCAATGGCGTCATTATGCACGTTGAAGCCGCTAAAACTAAAACTCTAAAGACATTCAGGAAGAGTCGGGAAATAAATGACAGTGAACTCGAGAGTGTGTCTCTGGAGCTTTGTTCAACCTGCTTCGTTCAAATTCATTCAAACTGAATAATGAAAAGCAAAGAGGGCTTTTGTTTCAACATTAAAGTAGTAAATTAGTGAGTGGTGAGTTGCTAATTGTTCTGTAAAGTATTTAAGGTGTCACGAGTATCCCATCTCCAATTTTTTAAATTGCATGCTTATGCTTGGAATGAAAGCAGCCATCAGAGGAGGGTAGAACAATGTTTTTTAATAATGTAGTCCGGTTTAATTCAAATATAATTTTTGTTCTGAATTACTCATTGAAGTCCCTGTTTTTATTTGAGATGAGCAAATTTCATTTTAGATAAGAGATCAAATGAAAATTCATTTTCTATAGGGTGCTAAAGTAAGTATGGGAGATAGTTTGGAGCTATCCGAGGCTGTGTTTCAAAAACCAGGCTGTTTCTGCTTGCTTCTAAGACATAGCGTTAGCAAGTTTGGTTAAATTTTACTTGAATTTTTGGTGACCTTTTCTCATTCTAACTGTTTCATAATTTAATGTCTTGACCTTCGTTTTCCAGGAAGCCACCTTAGTGATAAATGCAGAGATTTAATAACTAGAACTAGCTGACAGGTGACCTTTCGTATATGGCTGCTCCTTTTTTTCTGGGGAAACCACTGTTTTGCAAGTTTTATTTCACAGATTTTAATTATCCATTCTATTGTCTATAAGCTTATTCAGAGGGAAAAAAGTAAAGGTTAAATATTTCATTCATCTTACTGATTAAAATGTAAAGTGCTTGGCAGTTGTCCCAATATTTCATTCAGAAACGACAGGGCAATTTGTCAGGTTCATATCCAGAGAGGAGAACCCAGGGGGAGATTTCACAGGGTGACTGGTAAGGATGGAACAGCGGTCTAAGAGAGCACGCTGTCCCGTAGGCTGGGAGAGGGTGACAGGGTGCGTGCGTGCGTGCGTGCGTGCGTGTGTGTGTGTGTGTGTGTGTTCATTTAGAAGAGAAACAAAAGCATCCTTTAATTTAAAGAGAAAAGTGACTCTGGCTCAATGGGAGGTGAAACTTGCCAGTCACAGTGAATAACCTGTTATTTTTGCCCATTTCTCTCTCTTTCTCTCTCTCTCTCTCTCTCTGCCAGGCAGGGATCAGTTGAGCATAACATGGCAAATTGATTTCTGAAGTCCACTTACGTAAAATATGTGTTTACAATGAAATAAAGCTTACTAATTATAAAAATGCCACAGACTATTACAAAGAGCTAAGAACATGTAAACTTTCCCCCATCCCCCAGTATCGGAGAATATAGGCCCTTCATAGGGAATCAGTTCCCCTGTGCTAAACATTCTGCAGCATTTAAAAAAGACATATTTTATCTGTGTGCCTGTCATGCTTATAATAAAATAAAAATAATGATAGGCCTGGTATAAAAAAACCTGTAGTGAGAATTGCATCCCAATCAGCCAGCATCTTGTATCTTTTTTTTTTTTTTTGCAGTTTTTGGCCGGGGCTGGGTTTGAACCCACCACCTCCGGCATATGGGGCTGGTGCACTACTCCTTTGAGCCACAGGTGCCGCCCACCTGTATCTTTGTAAATGGGAAGGTGAGAGTGGTTTGAGTTGGAAGTGGCTTGGCCTGATGGTCTCCGCGAACTGTGATTTGCAAAGATTTGCCAAAGGCCCGCGTGGGTTTATAACACGACGCTACCTCATGGAGGTTTTCAGGCAGTAGGGAGGTATTCTCTTTAATCATGGAGACCAGCCTCAAACATTTGCCATGGTCTTATTCCCACCCCCCAACCCAACATGCATGGAAGTCATCTATTGCTTGAGAGATAAACACAGCTTATTATTGTTGTGGGCCACACAGTGGGAAAAGCATTGAATTAGATGTGAAGGACTATTTTAAAACTAACAATTTGGTCATGATCAGTTCATCTTACACTAAAATTTTAGTCATATTCCAAACTGAAAGTAGTAAGAAAATGTTTCTACATAATTGCTTATACCATGCTAGTATCATTGCCAGAAAAGAAAGAAGTTACTTCTACTCACATGTGATACCTTGTATTCCTGGGGAGCCTTTCTACTGAGAGATTTTTGTCCTACTTTGGTGAGAGTCTTAGCATATTTAATTCATTAATTTTTAATATAATTGTTTTTGTTTAATTGTGTTTGTTTTCAGATTAATAGATGATTAGGTTACAGTGTTTGCATTTGTGAAAGTCCCTGTTGTAGTTACGTCCTGCACCCAGGAGGGGTGCCATATACCCTTACATTGTGCCCATTATAGGTGGGAGCACACACTCCTCTCCCTTTCTTCCCTCCCCCAACTTGCATTGAATTGAGTTTCCTCTTGTGTGGGTGGTATGAGTTCATCTACTGGCTTCATATTAGTATTGAGTGCATTGGATACTTGCTTTGCCATTCTTATCTCATGATACTTTACTAAGAAGAATGTGTTTCAACGCCATCCATTAATATAAGTCATTTTTTAAAAATACTGAGTATCCTTTGAAGTATTTACATATGTGTATATTAAGAAGAGTGGACATTGGGGCAGTACCTGTGGCTCAAAGGAGTAGGGCACCGGCCCCATATACCAGAGGTGGCAGGTTCAAACCCAGCCCCGGCCAAAAACAGCAAACAAACAAACAAAAAAACAAACAAAACAGTGGACATTAATAACTATGATAACATAGTATGTTCTACTTTTCAAACCTGTAAGTTAGCTAGTGTCCACTGCCCATTATGTTTGTCTCAATTTTTTCAACTTTGTAATAGGAAATACAACAAGTTAACTTGAAAAACCTATTATGAAAATTAAGTAGAGTAGCTGAGCAGGATATGACTCACCCATAATAGGCATCTAATCACATGTATGCAAAACAAATACAGTATTCGACACTTGAATATCTCTTCCATGCTGTTTCCTCCCTCCATGTCTCTCTCACCCTGCCCTGGTGTCCCAGCCAAGAATCGACTCCCTTTTTCCTTGTAAGGAGGCAAAATGTCAAGATTCATTTTGGCAGAGAAATGACTTCTTTTTCAAGGCAATTTGTTAAGCCTCTAAAATAGTGTAGGAATTGACCCCAGTTGATCACGCAACTGCCCCCACATACCTCTGAGCTATGTACTGAGCTTAAGTTCACACTGATTTGAATTTTAAAACTATTTGACCCTTTATAGTGCCTCGCACAGGATAGGTGCTAAATCAAAATTACTTGGCTGTTCGAAATCTATGCTCTCTTCAAGCTCAGTGTTTATGTCAAGCATGCTGGCATAGAGTTTGTGTACTTTTGTAGAGGAAAAAATACCCAAAACAAATAATAGTGTTGTTGCCATTAAAAAATAATCCATATTTTAGACCTCAAATAAAAGGAAGTATTTGACATTTGTGGGCTTTCTTGGACAGAGGCATAACTGCCCAGACAATGTAGGCTGAATATTTGTGGTACCCCCACTTTAATGGCTCAAGCCCAATCAAAGTGCTTCGAGTGTACAGGTTGTTTTCAAGGATGATTTTAGTGTACAAGAGATAAGATAAAGAGAAGTTTGTTTACAATAAAAAGAAACAAGTAGAGATGATTCAACTAAAAAGGAGAATTCAAAATTAAGATGGGGCTTGATGAGATGGAACCAGATAAATCTCAGCAAACATCTTGAAGCATCCAGGGCTTTGATGTAGAAAGAAAGAGGAGCTGCGTACAGAGGCAGCGTGAGCAGAGACAGATGGAATACATTGCAAGCAAGGCCTCCAAATCAATGAGTTGAAGAAACAGCAGTGCATTTTAACAAAGAAGGTTGAGATCAGAAGATGTAGTGATAAAGCTAATAAAAGCCACTGAGATAACTAGAGCAGTTTGGGGGTCAGACCGTCCATTTGTGCCTAACTTATTTCTTTCTTTTCATCATGGCTTACTATATTTTGAAGGTACCCTCAAATGTATACATGAGTCCCTTGGGTCTCTGCACTCTCTGTGCCACCTGAAGCTTCTGATGGCGATTAGGAATGTTTTATTCATCCAGCCCCATGCTCCAGTCAGACTCTACAAATGGTTCCTAGAAGTCAGTGGGAAATAGAGCAATCCTCATATTCAGCCATGTCTCTGGGTACCTTGCTCAGGAAATCAGATCGTCAGATCTGTGACCAACAAGCCTGGGACAGACTCCGGGCATGGTAAACAGGGCCAAGTGAAAGGGGCTATTTAAAGAACCATTCACCCACAAAGCCACTGCATTCACAGCATTCTGCCCAATGATACACTTCCACATGCACAAGGGGCTGTTGTCTCTGTTAGCAGCTGACCTCATAATCTGCACAACGGCAGCATCCCAATACGTTGTCATGAAACAGATTGTGATGTCTTAATTGATCACTTTCAGAGGTTACAATTGTGAAGTGAGACCAGTAGGCTGATTCTTCTTGGTTAAATAAAGCCTCGTTATGGCAGAACCAGCTAATTCATGGTAATGATGGGGAAACTCAATACAAATTGCTGCATTTTATAGATTAGAACACATCCAAGGCTGTTGTTTCTTTTCTTCTTTTTGATTTTTTTTTAATTTGTGGAAGCTATACCCCAAATGTGCTTTTGTTATAAAATGAGGCAACTTCTTGGCACAGTAGATGGAACGTAGCCTCCTTGCACCATATGCGTCCTGGTGATAAGTTGGAGTGTGCCATATGACACACACAGTTTAAATCAGGCATTGATTTGCATGACTAAGTGAATTCAGAGAATTCAGCTAAGTGTTGCCTGGCAGGAGGAATATTGTGTGCTTCCTCACTACCTAAAAGAATGCAGACTCCTGGGTAGAGGACCAACGAACAGTGTTAGATGCCCAACCCCAGCTGGCATCTCCTTGTGCCTCCAGCCAGTCATCGGTGAAGTCTTCACTGTACACCAACCTACAAAACCCCATTTTCTAAGAATCCTGGTCCACTCACCCACCTTAAAAGGACCTGGGGCCTAGACCACCTGCTGTTTAACCTACTTATAGTGGCAGGGGTAATGGATAGTCCCTTTGATATCAAGTTTAAGACACTTCATAAATGGACTTTTTTCGGTTCAGCAAATCAAGGTGTCAAAATTCTTATTTTTGACAGCTCATATAAACAGACATCTTTTTCGGTCTGGTATATGCTATCAAAGCACAATAAAAACTAAATCAAAGAAATTAATTTTAATGAATGTACTATTAGCATCCAAAATATAGCAGAAAGCATAAAGATGTTCATCAGAGCACTTTTTAGGGTAGGAAAATAAAACAGATAATAACTAAATGCCAGCAGCAGGCAAACAGATAATTATGGTATACCCATACAACGGAATATTGACCAGGCACTTAAATGATCTCTAACTGCCATTTACTTGCATGGGAAAGGTTAATGATATGAAATGAAATGGAAAAACCAAGGCTACCAATTGCATACATAGTATTTATCAACCTGTCTAAAATAATATATGTAGAAGGGGAAAAAATGACACAAATATACATAGTGTTGTAAAGTAATGTGAATGTGGAATGTTTTTTATCATTTTTCCTATTACTTTTTAATTTTTCAAGTTTTCCACAATGAGCTTGTAGCCCATATTATTTATAATAATTGGGGGTAGGGAGTTTAAGGCAGTTTGAGTAGTTTTGTTGCAGCATTTGACTGAGAGGCTGTGTTCAAGGCAGCTGGTCTGGAAATGAACTCCTGATCTTCCCCTCCCAACCCCGTCTTCCTAAAGTCTTCGCTCCCCAGATGGAGGCAGTCCCAGTGTTCTAGTTGCTTAGGTTAAAAGGCTGAACCTGTGCAGCGGGCTCTCCCTTCTAAGCAGCTCCAGAGAACCAGCAGCCTCTCTCTCCGTTGCTACTCAGCGGGGTTCAAGGCACCATCCTCTCCCACTGGGGTCGTAGCAGTAGCCTGTGCTCCCTGCTCCCACTCTGGCCTGTTTTAATCAACCCTCCACACAGCACCAATGCTTCAAATTGTAGCTCTGGGAGGATCCGTCACTTCTCTGCCCTGATCCCTTCAGCGGCTCCTCATCTCACAGGAAGTCAAAGGCCCAGAGCAGTTTGTCCCCTCTGTGGCTGTGGCCCTGGCGCCACCCCACTCCCCACTGGCTCTGCTGAGCACACTGATCTGTTAGCCTCTCCTTCTGCAGGTATCCGCCATGGCTTCACCTTTGCTCTGCAGGAAAGCTTTTCCAGATATCCACATGGCCAGCTCTTTCACGTCATTCATGTCTTTTCTCAAATTCTCAAATATCATTCTCTCGGCAAGGCCTGTTTTCTTTTTTCTTAGATAAGGTCTCACTCTGTCACCTCGGCTAGAGTGTCATAGCCCCAGCCTAGCTCACAGCAACCTTGAGCTCTTGGGTTGGGTTTGAGTGATACTCCTGCCTCAGCCTCCCAGGTTGCTGGGACCACAGTGCCTGGTTAGATTTTCTATTTGCAGTAGAGATGAGGGTCTCACACTCGCTCAGGCTGGTCTTGAACTTTTGAACTCAAGAAATTGTCCCACCTTGGCCTTCCAGAGTGCTAGGATTACAGGCGTGAGCTCCTGTGCCCAGCCCAGTGAGGCCTTTTTCTGATCACACCACCGACACAAACACACAGCCACACAGGCACAAACACATACCTCCTCACCCCTCCCCTGGCCTCGCCTCCCCTGCGAGCCCCTTCCCTATTTCATTGTTCTCTGTTTAGAGCTTGTCAGCATTTAACATCTTTTATGGTAGGCTAATAAAAAAAGTTTTATTTATTGTCTTTCTCCACGTTCCTCAACTTGAAGGTAAGCTCTTTGGAGGCAGGACCTTTTGTTCATAATTTTCACAGCTGGATTCTAACCGCTGGAACTATGCCTGGCACATTGCAAGTGCTCAGTAAATGCTGTGACTACCTGCCACTGATTGGAAAAGTGATCTCTTACAGTTGTGTGATGATTACCCGGTGAACTTTTTGATGTACTTTGTCTGTCATATAATTAACTTTAACCTAATTTCTTTAATAACCTAATTTAACCAACCGATTGGACAGTGGGGTTAAAATGACAAAGATTGACATTGTTCTTCCAGAGTTGATAGTCTAGTGCACAGGTACAATTAAACAATAAATTAAAGTGCAGCACAGTATGTAAAATAAGGACCCTCCCAACGTGACCAGTGTGGCTACTCACCAATGAGCACAACAGAAACTCATGATGAAATGTCAGATGCAAAATGTGGAATCTCCTAGAAGGGAGAGGAGAAAGATGTGTATTAACAAAGCACGTTGCTTATTTATCACTGTTTAAAAGATGGAGTAATTTCTTCATGTGGGAGAAAAGGACCAAAAGTAATTTATTTGGTTGTTTTTAGGAGAAAAGAAAGCAGGAACAATGAAAGGAGCTGTGGGCTTCGAGTTAGACAATCTATATTTGAATCCACTGCTATGAATCTTTGTTAACTTTGGGTTTAAATAAAACAGGAAGAGGGCTCAGACCAGCTCTAGAAATGCAGTACATGCCTTCCCGGAGTTCTGGAAAGAGGCCTTTCTTTATTCATCTAAAATAACATAATTATCATGGCTATTTGAGGGAATTTTGAAGAGACTTTATAATATTTTTGCTGCTTATTTTAAGTAGTTCTAGGTTCTGAAAATCTTTTCCAGAACCTCTCTGTATGCTGAATTATATATATTTTTACAAAGTGCTACATATCCACTCATGTATATAAGTAAAATACAACATTGATGGCAGTCTATATTTCTTTTGTAAATCTTTTAGTTTTTTCCAACCTCATTACTGAGATTAAATCTTTATATATTTTCTTATTTCATTTGAAATGACAGTTCTTAATTTTAAAAAATGCATCACTTAGGGTGGAAAACAATTGACTATATTTCCACATAATTTTCAGCCAACACATTGAAATTGTAGAAATTAAAGTTAGTTTCAATTGTATATATTTACTTTTTTTATTTGTATTATTTTTATTGTTCTGTTACTTTTTTATTAAATCATAATTGTGTACATTGGAGCAATCATGGGGCACAATGTGCTGACTTCATATACAATCTGGTGGGAATGCAAACTAATGTATTTACTTTTTTAATGGAAGCGTACCCCTAACTTGATGACTGATAGCAGAGACTGTAGGATTGGTAAATATGTATATGTAGTTCAGAGATATTTCCACCTTCAGCCATTACATAACATCTGAATTCTCTGTTTTCCCAGAAGAACTTGTGGATGGAATTTACTCGTTTGTTAATACCTATTTCTTCCCTGGCCTTCTTTCACTTTCTGTTTTTCAGCCTTTGCAACTGGACTGTGATCTTTGTGCCATCGTGTCCAACTCAGGCCAGATGGTTGGCCAGAAGGTGGGGAATGAGATAGATCAGTCCTCCTGCATTTGGAGAATGAACAACGCCCCCACCAAGGGTTATGAAGAAGATGTCGGCCACATGACGATGATTCGAGTTGTGTCCCATACGAGTGTTCCACTTCTGCTAAAAAACCCTGATTATTTTTTCAAGGAAGCAAACACCACCATTTATGTTATCTGGGGCCCTTTCCGTAACATGAGGAAAGACGGCAATGGAATTGTTTACAACATGTTGAAAAAGACTGTTGACGTCTACCCGAGTGCCCGAATTTACGTGACCACAGAGAAGCGCATGAGTTACTGCGATGGAGTTTTTAAGAAGGAGACCGGGAAAGACCGGTGAGTCCTCTCTGAAACAGCATCATTGTGTTTTGTTATCTTTTATGCTAAGTCTTTGCTGAATCCTTCTTTTCAGCTATCAAATGAATGGAATATTTTTTAATGGATTTATATGTGTGTTTTTAGCTGTTATGATATTTTGATGAGCCAGTGGTAAGGTTGCATGGAATTCCACCTGTACTATCTTCCATTCTCTCTGCTTTCGTTGCCTTGAGTCTCTAAGATACACTGAATACTTCCCCAAGACATATTTTTTCTTGTTTAGCTCCATTCGCTATTGATTAAGTTGGATTTCAGCTGAAAGATGAAGTCTACGTGTTTCTATTTCAAAACTGAGAAATGTAAAGGAACTTCAGGATGATGTAGGGATCTAAACTCTTCTGGAAATTCTGGCAAAATTTACCTGAGACTACAAACAGAACAGGCTATTGATTCTCTGATAAGATCACATAGCTTCTTGCATACAAATAGACGCCATGATCTTGAACATCATAATTTGATATTTAACTTGTTAAGCAGAAAACTATATTGAAATTATACATCACTTAAAATCATTAGCAGTCAGATTCTTGAAGAGAAGTGAGATATAAATACCATTCACTCAATTATCCAAAAGCCAATTTGCATTCTGTTATCACATCTTCTTCTTCAGCATTCTGTAGACCATACCGCCCACTTCCCTTTCTTGAGGCCTCCTTGGCTCTTCTTTTCCTTCCCCTTCCTTCTCCTACTTCCATTCTTTGCTCCCTCTCCAACTCCCCCAGCTCTATATACCCGTATTATTGCCTGACATTTCTTTTCTTCTCTTCAGAAAGATAACCAGCATAATGGAGAGAAGGGGAATTGCAAGTCATTTGATCTTAATTCATATATATAGCTCCAATAAAGAATTGCTGAGAAAGATGTTGAAACCAGGGGTTAAAGTTTTAAATTATCTGTGAATGTTGCTTATTTGTGCAATAAGCACAAATAAATGGATAAATTAGACATCTGCTATCATTCTAACATTAGCATTCCAATTTCCTTAAAATGTGTATCTTTCATTAGTCCATATTATCAGATCAAAACTTGTAGCTATATTGAGGTATGTGCTTGTGGTGGGCTGGTCAGGTTCTGACATCTCTGGATATAATTTGAATGCTGATAATTACTTAAATATTCTAGATGGACCTACTCTCCTATTGATAATGTAGGCTGATTTGAACTTAACATTTTCTACTTCTGAGGGCCCAACATGTACAGCTTCATATGAAATGCAAGATGGAAACAGCCACAATACTAGTCCTTCCTACTGCTTAGAACAGTGGTTCTCAACCTGTGGGTTGTGATCCCTTCGTAACAATGAAAATGTCTCACAGCATTAGGAAGGTTGAGAATCACTGGCTTAGAATAAGCAAGAAAATCCCAAAGGTTAGATAGGAGCCGGTGTAGAGCAAAGTGTCCAAAGAGATGAGCAGTAGAGATGGAAGGAGGCAGGATGGTCCTTCAAAGAAATACGCTCGCAGGTGGTGCCATTCTGTATAGTATGACCATTCTCAAGGGGCTTAGGGAGTCTTGGTCTCTCCCCAGCCAAGAGCAATGCCATCTTCACGAGAGTTAACCTTCAGGGCATCCCCCAAGCATCGCTCTACGCCCTAGAGTAATTTGGAGCTATCAGAGAAGAGCTTGCCAAGCTGTTGGTTCATGTTTTTATGCGTTTATGTCGTGTTGGCTTCTGCTGTGAGCTTTTAGGGAGACAACACCATCACAAATGTGTAGATTATACAATAAGAACAGGGGAGAAAAGTCCTGGGAGATTGTTTCCCTCCTGACTGTGAGAAAGAAAGCTGTTTGTATGTGGGAAAATACCTTGGTAATTTTGCTCATTTGGTAAAATGAATTTGCAGGTATTATTTGACTGGTAGAGTTACCAAAATAAAAGTTAAAAAGAAAAAGCCAAAATAATTTTATGATACATTCTTGCTACATATTTTTGTTTCTCCCCTTTTAATGGAATGTATACCCGTCTGGTTTCTCCACTGAGTACTACAATTTAAAAGAAAAAGATAACCATACTAGTATTTTAGAAATGGGCAGAATGGATGATTAAATAGTAAACCCTATTTGAATAACAGAAGGTGGACCAAAGTTACCTTGGTACCTACCGTGCCCGTTATAATTTAAGTCTATAGCCTAACTTTAGCTGCACTAAAGACTTTTATTGTCTAAGAATTTCCCATGACGATCTGACATTCACTGCCAGATTTTGAACTAGCATATATTTTTTAACTTTTCATGAAAGAAAATGTCAAACGTATAAAGTAGAGAGACTAGTGGTGTTATGAACGTCCGTATAGCCACCACTCAGCTCAAATATTTATTAACTCATGGCCAATCTTGTCTCATCTATATCTACATGGTTTCTCTCCCCCTAAGGTTTTTTATTTTTTAAAGCAAATCTCAGATGTCATTTCATTTTACTCATAAATATTTCAGTGTATGCTTCTAAAGGAAAAAAAAATCTTAAATAAAATATGATGCCATTGCCCTATACAACAATCAACAATACTTAATATCATTACTTTTTTTTTTTTTTTGGAGACTGAGTGTCTCCCTCTGTCACTGTGGGTAGAGTGCCAGCACATCATAGCTCACAGCAACCTCAGACTCTTGGGCTCGAGTGATCGTCTTGCTGGTACTGACGGCACACACTGCAATGTCCAGCTAGTTTTCTATTTTCAGTACAGATGGGGTCTTGCTCTTGCTCAGGGTGGTCTCGAGGTCCTGAGTTTGAGCAATTCACCCACCTTGGCCTCCCAGAGTGCTGAAGTTTGCTTGAATCAGGATTAGCATAACAACCGTTCATTGCAAGTAATTGATATATTTGCTGTATTTCTTTAAACCTATGTAAGCTGCCTCCCCCTCTGTCCCTCTGTCTGTCTGTTGTGGAAGAACCCTAGGAACTAGTTATAGATTTTTACACAAACTAGATTTGCTAATTGCTCCCCCATGGTATTTATTTTATGTTGCTATTGAGACTTAATAGGGTTCAGGTCCAATTTTTTTTGTGAGACTGTTGGGCAGTACTTCTGTCAGTAGAAAGATTCTGCTTTTGTCTCTTTTAATGTCAGAACCAATAATTTCTTAGGGTTGCAAAGTGGTGACATTTCAACATTTTTTTTCATTTATTAGCTGATACCCTTTATAAAGAGTAAGTTATCCTCACTAACCACTCAGTTACCCTAAGACGGAAGACATTCCCAATGCGTTCTATTTACTAGCTTTAGTGCATAGTTCCCTTGCCTCCTCCAAAAGTGATCAGTAAGTTTATTATTATTAATGTTTACATAACAACTTATAGACTTAAACATATTGGAAGTGTTTCCACTTGCTAAAATTATATCCTCATGCTCATCGTGTCCTATTTTGGCCTGTGGGACTCTCTCCAGGGTGGCATTGAATCCTTTTGATGTACCCTTAGTGGCAGAGCCTCTTTGTTTCTAGATGTTTCATTACAGATGTTTCAGGCTTTTTTGCACATATCCTGATGCAGACCTGGATTCAGGTAGAAACAAAGCACCTTGGTTCCTCTTCGCCATTAAAATTATGAGTGATATCTGAAATTTTCCATTCAAATCTATGGTCACCAGTTTTATTTCATAACGTCTGTCTTACATCTGCTCCTTTCTTCTACTATCCTGAAAATCACAGGTCCTAGAGACACCAAAGTAATTATTCATCTGCTTTGTCCAACAACAACAGTCTTAGGATATGGATAATAGCACAATAATCAATATAATTACTGTAAACATACTAAGATTATTTTGCATCAAAGAAATCATTTAATTGGCAACTATTCATGTGGGTCTATGCTTCCAATGTGTGTGTGGGTCCAAAAAAAGTTATTGATAATTTTTGTCCAAGGTAAATAAAAATTAGTTAAGTGGTATGTATCACTGCGAGCGAGCATGAGGAGATGGGAAGAAGGGGTGCACGTTTCATTTTACTTCTATTGTAAAGCTATCTCGCCCGGTTGGTCTGTACTTACTGGAACTTTTTAGCCAGTACTTATTTCATCATCAGGTTTCTTATGGAGACATCATGTCACTATCATTATGGATAATTTATAGAATTAAAAAAGTGTCACTAATAGTTAAAGTGATTCATGATAGGCAAATGATTCCATGAAGTTCCTCAAAAAAAAAATTCGCTTCTCAGCTTGCTTCTTCAAATTGTCAAAATTCTTTTTTTTACAAAAATACAACGTTCCTATGTAAGGCAGGCATCTTTTCATTTTGCCAGAAATGATGATTTTTCATCTTACGGGATTTCTCATGGAGGAATCATGAAGTAGTAGGAAATATATGCGCACTGTGAAACATCTCTGAGCAAGTCGAAGCCAGCGCGCATGCATATTGGACTGCCTTTTTAAGATCAAGTAAAATTTAATTTGCTTTTTTATCAGTTACTTCTAAACGTACATTAGAAAGGATTTCCTTATGGGAAAGGCTGGGAACAGAAAGAGAAGGCTGCTTGACCTTTCTTTGTCTTCGGGGGACCAGTTTTCTTTGGAATTCTCAGGCAGTTGGGCAGGGGCCACCTTTATATTTTCACTTGCCAAACATATTTCTGGAAAACAAGAATCGTGAATTCTGCAGAACTTTTACTTCTTCCACAAACCTTTGGTGCTAAAGATCTTATATTCAAAACAATCTGGACCAAAATATCTTTTTTTTTTCCTTCTTGGAATGATTGGTATGCATAAATAATATTAGCCTGCTGACATTTACATGTTTGCGTTCATTCATCTTAACACCAAAACACCCCAGAGGTGCTGGGGAGCTGAGAGTGGCACATGCCTCCATATCGACATTGAGCGATGTGACTGTGCGCCTGGCACTTACAGGTGCAAAGGGAATATTAACTTTTCTGGAGAAGCAATAGAGAGACACTGGAGGTATTCTGCTTTCCTATGGGCAGGTAGGCAACGGCAGCTTGCATTTCACTTTAGAAATATGCTGGCAAATATAGGCACATTAATTAAGTAATAACTGAGAAAGCTATAGCCCCCATTAAAAGAGCAAAGCTAATTCTGGGCTGATAAAGGACTCTGAGCTGCCCTAAATAGGTCTTAATTAGCTGGCACCAATGTGGCTCCCCTTCAGGGATGGATGAAATTAATGAAGGCTAGCAGCAAATAGAATCAATGTTTCAAGATGTGCCTGCCTCAGGTAAAGATGATGAGAAGAAAGAGAGTCGCTTTTAAGGATCATTTAGGAAAGAGGATGCACTAAAGTCACTTTAAGAAAACACGAGAGGGTTTTCCCTACACTTTCTTCTAATATTTTTACAGTTTCATGTCTTAAGTTTAAATCTTTGATCCAGTGAGAGTCTATCTTGGTTAATGGTGAAAGGTATGGGTCCAGTTTCAGTCTTCTACAGGTCACCAGCCAGTTCACCCAGCACCATTTGTTAAATAGGGAATCTTT